>JAKOGI010000005.1:1659690-1777190 GCA_029747015.1 Carnegiea gigantea | reverse complement strand
AAAAAAAATAATATAAAAATCCATTGGCCGATTGTATTCTCCACTGAGTCACTTCTCTGGCTAAGAAGTGTCCGTCGGGCACAGAGTGCCTTTATCTCCGTTACGAACTCTTCAGTGCCCTTAATCAACCCTTAATTTCAATTTACCCTATCAATTTCCATATAACCCCAATTCATCCTGAAATTCCCACCTGATTAAACCCTAAATTTCCAATCTTTGGGCACAATTTCTGGCATGGCCAAAATGGGTTTGTTTGATCTTGAGAAGCATTTTGCCTTCTATGGTGCCTATCACAGCAACCCAGTAAATATTTTCATTCATGTGGTGTTTGTTTGGCCAATTTTCTTCAGTGGGCTTATGCTATTTCACTTTATACCTATGGTGTTTTTCCCAGACTTTGGGTTGTTTTTCACCTTGATATATGCTTTATTCTATGTGGGCATGGACAAGAAAGCTGGGTTCTTGGCTGCTGTGCTTTGTTTCCTTTGTTATTTTGGTGCCACTGCTCTTGCTACAAGGCTTGGCTTCTCTTTAGCTTGCAAGGTAATTTTCATCTCCCCCCCCCCCCCCAAAAAAAGGAAAAAGAAAATTAAAGGTTTTTCCAGCATTGATTGGTAGCTTTCGTGGGTTTGTTTTAAGTTGGGGATCTTTGCGGCATTGTAGATAGGTTACTTTGGCTTGAATCTCCCGTTGGCTCATATGTCTTTTGCTTGTGTGATAGATACTTGTGTTGGGTAATGATCGTTCTGGATAAATTAGGGTTCATAAGGCTGAAATGTGAAGTGACACTGCATAGTATTTGTATATTGTTGCAAAAACTATGGGGGTTATGGGACGGCAATGATCACCTTACAGCTTCCGGTTGGCTTCTTCTAATTTGCGTTGTTTTTGGTACATGGCTTTATCCATGAGATGTTGGGGATAATTATATTAATACAATGTATAGGCTGCTGAGCAACTTGTGACACAACCGCAATGCAATTCTGTTGAAACTCAGTTTGGGGCACTAAGGGGATAATATGATTTCGTTAGCTTCTAATGTTGTTAAACTGAACGGCTGATTTGATCAAGTAATGTAAGCTCTTGCAACATTGCTCCTTTGCTTCTGAAACAGTTCCATGATGGTCATAGAAAGCACCTCTTGCGATTTGAATCTATTAGAGTTTTAGTAAGTAATCAGCAAGGACTATTGTTTTCTATGATTCTTGGTACTGTTTGTTCCTACTGATCTCATTTCTTGTCTTTAGTGGATTGGGATCTTCTGAGCTTTTCACTAGCCTGGAAATTTTATATTTCAAGTGTCACCCTTTATGGCAGTCTACACCCTCCAATCTCATTTTAGCTCTCCAAACTGTTATATTATGCAATCCTTCTTTATTTGTTTAAATTTTTTTGGTGGGTATTCTACATCTGCTTGGAGGGAGACGTGCTCCAGATATCTTGGAGAATGATTATTTTTCTGAGAATTTTTTGTATGGTGGTGAGATGACTGAGGCATGCATCGGGAAGATCATAAACTGCTGAGAGCGAGCATGGTAGACTAAACTTTTATGGACAGGGTAACCTAATTTGGGTCGCAACTATGCTATGATCCCTGGAAGGAAACTGTGGGTGTCATGATCTTTAGGACTACACAAAGGCTGCAAAATTGATAGTAATTCTGCTTTCTCTATTGCCCAGGCTTTATGCTGTGAGTCTTCCGTAACTAAGAGTTCTTTGCGTTTCACTGGGTTTAGGTTTACAGAAGATGCCACTGTTAAGGCACTTGGGGGGAGTTGGGCAGGATGGGGGGGGGCCTTAACCTGCTATATATTTTATGCATTGGGGATCAACATTGGCAAGCAGTTCAGCACAGGCCTTCCTGTGATTACTTTGTCTATTATAGGAAGACGTTGAAAATCAGGAGGAAAGTATTGAGTGGCATAGAGCTGAATTTGCATAGTGGTCTCTTCTATCTGTGGTCCTTCTTGTCAACACTTGCATCCAACCCAAACCAACTAAGCCCATCTATCATAGCAAACAACCGAAAGTCCTAGCTAGGTCGTTTTTAAACTGTTCAACAGGGGTAAGTACACTTACCCTTGAATCATAGATTAGTTTTTCTCTGCAGGAGCTTAAATTAAAACCCATGCTAACCTACTATTGCACAACAAAAGAATCAGAGAATAAGGATTCAAAATGTGGTTTCGGTCGCGATTTCGGTTTCGGTAACGGTACGATAAAATCGCTCTAAAACGGCAGTCGCGTTCTATATCGTGGCTATCACGGCATGAAAATGTGTACCGTCCAACTCCAAAACCTTTCCAACGCAGCCGTTTCGTCTAGCGCTGTCAAATAGGTCAGGTCGGGTCGGGTTCGTGTTTGGATTGAAGTTAAACGGGTTGAAAATCCCCCGACCTGAACCTGACCTGTTTAATAAACGGGTTGAAAAATCAAACCTGAAACTGTTTAACATTTAAACGGGTCATTTAAACGGGTCAATCTGATTCTGACCTGTTTAACCCGTTTACCGTTTAAGTTAAACGGGTCAGAATCAGGTACCACTTACCTGTTTAGTCTGTTTAACCCACTTAAGTTTCAAACTTTAAATGAACATGTGTGTGAGCCTGAGACTACAATTGGACACTTTGTAAAGAATATATGATTACATAAATTCTTGGTATACCAACTACTCAACAAACCGACTTCTAAGGAGATCAGTAAGTCCTAAAGATCAGTAGTGAGGAGATGGGGCGAGGGGAGTGGAGAGGAGATGGGGAGATCGAATCAGTAGAGAGGAGATGAGAGGGGCGACTAAAGGCTGAAGCAACTCAAGCAAGTTCTAGCTTTGTGTGGAGGAGTGGTATTGCGAATGAAGAATTGAAGAAGGCAAGAAGCCTTTTATATCTAGGGTTTTCACTTGATAGGGTAGGTTTTATGGGATTAGGAACCAAAAATGTGAAAAAATAAAATTTGAACTCCCCGCCCCCCCGCCAAAAATCTGAAAATTAAAATTTCAATGGCCTCCAAAAATGTTCAAAAAAACTACACATAATTATATATTGATAAATAGGTTAAACGGGTTAAATGGGTTACTGTAAACAGGTAAACAGGTTAACCTATTTAATCCGTTTATTTAAACGGGTTAAATAGGTATTTTTTCGTGTTGAAAATTTCAATCTGAACCTAACCCGTTTAATTAAACAGGTTAATCGTGTCAACCCATTTAATTAAACGGGTTGAAAATCTTTACCCAAACCCGCCTAATTTCGTGTTCGGTTCAGGTCGGTAATCGTGTCAGGTCAGCTTTTGACAGCCCTAGTTTCGTCCCGTTTCGGCCACATCTTGAATCCATATTGGAGAACAATTTAATGAAACATTTTGCTTTAAAACATTAGAATGCAAAGTGGGTAAGAATTCTCAGACGTGACTTTGGAATTGCCGAAAAGTGGAGATGTCATAAACCTTTTTAGATGCCCTTTCTTCGATCATTCTTTCCATAGAAAATATTTGGGGCTATGCTCTGCTTTGCAGGCTGTGGAGGTTTGAATTTTTTACTTGATGGAGAGGAAGGGTGTGAGGTTCGATCATTCTTTCCATAGAAAAGAGAGGCGTATGCGGATTTCTTGAATAGTGGAGCGGATGAAGTAAGAGAGATTAGCAGAGTTAGATATAAGGCGGCGAAGAAGGAAGCCAAGAAAGCTGTTGTGGTAGCAAAGAGCATAGCTTATGATAGGTTATATCATAGACCGGAGACCAAGGAAGGGGAGAAGGAAGTCTTTAAACTGGCGAGGGCTAGAGATAGAAGAACAAGGGATTTAGGTGTGGTGAGGTGCATTAAGGATTAGAATGGGAAGGTGTTGTCGGAGGATGCAGAGATCAAGGAGAGATGGCAGAGATACTTTTCCAGACTCCTCAATTATGAAGGGATGGAAGATTCCCGAGGTAGGGAACGAGAGGGTAGAGAGAAGAGACTTGATCCGCGAGTATGTGGTCATATCAACAAGGACGAGATTAAAGACGCCTTAAAGAAGATGACCAATGGGAAGGCAGAGGGTCCAGAGCAGATACCGGTGGAAGTGTGGAAGTTTTTGGATGAAGAAGGATTAGAGTGGCTAACAGAGCTTTTCAATGTTATTTTGAGGACTGCCAAGATGCCCAGAGAATAGAGGTCTAGTACAGTCATCCCTTTGTACAAGAACAAAGGTGATATTCAAGATTGTAATAATTTTAGGGGTATAAAGTTGCTCAATCACACTATGAAGTTATGGGAAAGGGTGATTGAGAGAAAGTTGTGAAAGGATATTTCGATTTCAGAGAACCAATTTGGTTTTATGTCAGGCAGGTCGACCATAGAGGTGGTTTACCTCCTTAGAAGGCTCATGAATTTGTACAGAGATAGAAAGGTAGATCTTCATATGGTGTTTATTGACTTGGAAAAAGTATATGATAGAGTCCTGTGGGAAGTGTTATGGAGATGCTTGGAAGAGAAAGGAGTTTTACCCTTGTATATTCGAGTTATTAAAGATATGTACGAGGAAAGTAAGACGAATGTTAGGACGCCAGCACGGGTCACCAATAACTTCTTCGTTGGTATGGGCCTGCATCAGGGTTCCGCTTTGAGCTCTTTTCTTTTCACTCTAGTTTTAGATGTATTTACAAGAGGGATTCAAGATGGGTTACCTTGGTGTATGCTTTTTGCAGATGACATTGTTCTTATTGATGAGTTCAGACAGGGAGTTAATGATAAGTTGGAGCGATGGAGGCATACTCTGGAATCTAGAGGTTTTAGAGTGAGTGCATCGAAGACGGAATACCTTCATTGCTGTTTCGGTGGGAGGGCAGATGTGGGGGGAGAAGTTACCCTGGATGGGAGGCCGACACCTAAGGTCGATAAGTTTAAGTATCTAGGCTCGATCATTCAGCGGATTGGGGATATTGACGAAGATATTAACCAGCGAATAAGAGTGGGCTGGCAAAAATGGAAGTATACCTCAGGTGTGCTGTGTGATAAGAGGGTGCTTGTGGAATTGAAAGGCAAAGTCTATCGTATGGTCGTTAGATCGGCTGTTCTCTATGGATCAGAATGTTGGCCTCTAAAAAAGACGCAAGCTCAGACGTTGATAGTAGCAGAGATGAGTATGATTAGGTGGATGTGTGGTTATACGAGGATAGACAGAATTAGAAATGGAGTAATCAGGGATTTGGTTAAAGTAGCTCCCATCGAAGATAAGATGAGAGAAACAAGACTCCGATGGTTTGGCTATGTGAAAAGGAGGAGTGTGGACGCTCCAGTGAGGAGATGTGAGAGGACCAATATCCCCGAAGGCAGAAGAGGGAGGGGACGTCCTAAAAAGAATCTGGACGAGGTGATTAGAGAGGACTTGAGAGTTGTCGGTTTGACGGAGGACCTGACTCAGGATAGGAAGTTGTGGTGGGATAGGATCAAGGTCTTAGATCACAGAGAGTCGACCCCGTAGTTGTCTCTCGGCTGCTGTGGCGTAGTGCTGGTAGTGGTGTTTTCGTTTGTTGTGTTTGTATGGAGGTTGTACTGCCATTTGGGAAGAGACATCGTTTGCTTACCTCTGGGTGTTAAGGTGGTATTTTCTTCTAGGAAGAGACTGCGTTTGCTTACCTCGGAGTGGTAAGGTAGGACTTGTATCTGCGAAGAAACATTGTTTGCTGCGTCTGTTGGCTAAGGTATGGTACCCTCTTCTGCTTTGTTGTATTAATGTTTACTTAGTTACTGTCCCTGATTTATTAGTATTCCTTGGTTGTATTCCGCGTTGCTTTTTCTTAATTTTGCTCCTTAAAACGTGTTCTCAAAATCCTCCCTCTATAACTTGTTTTTACTAAATCCTTCTCCTATAAAATGTTTTCGCAAAATCTTGTTTTGTGAGTCTCTTGGAATCAGCCTCTCAACGGGCAGTCATGCCGGTTGGGGTAAGGCTGCCTACATCTGGATCTCCCCAAACTCCGCGAAAGAGGGACCCATACTGGGAGGTGGTGGTGGTGTTGTTGTATGGAGAGGAAGGGTGTCCAAGGATCATGGCAAATGCAAGGACGGTAATTCTTCATTCAGGATTTGGTGTATTCTCCATTCATGGAGGGTGATGCAATGCAACTTCTAGGTTGAACCATGTTCTTTTCTCTCGTGTGGATGAATGAATTTGTAGTCAATGCAGAGGTAGTCTATTGGTGTTTGGTCATTTTTCTATTACTTTGGGTGGAATTTGTACAATTTGACCTACCTTTTCAATATGAGAATAAGCTTAATTCTCATTTAGCATTAGTGGTAGGATGAGCACATGGTAGAATAAGTATGTATTTTGAGCATTGGCATGATTTTAGGATTAAGAGAAACATTAGAGATTGTGTTTCCAAAGTTGAAAGTATATATGTCTTCTGGTATTTGGAAGTGTTTGGGAATATGTGGATGCTAGGGTTTTGCAGGAAGCTACTGTGCAAATTGGTCTTATGGGTGAGATGAAAGTTGTGGTTATTCAACCAACCAATTGTGAAGTGATCTTAAGAGTGGCTTCTAAGGAAGGAAAAGTTATGCTGAGAAGTCCGACAGGGAAATGGTGGATTGGAAACGGGTTAGGAAGCAGGATTCTATTAGAGCATCTCCAGTGGGATTTTCCAAATTTGGAGCTTCACTAGGCAGCATCAGCAACACTTCCATCTTGTGGAACTTGTATTCCTTCGCTTCTCCAACCCATGGAACTGCAACTTAGATCACCAAATAAAATATTTGTCATGGATCCACCCCATAACATATAGCCCTTTGTTTTAACCACCTAAATAATATTTTTAAGGACAACAAAGAAAATTAAAAAAAGTCATAAAAAGACAAAAAATGGAACTGGGGATGGAACGGCCAGGCGTTCCACTCCCCGTGCCATTCATCGTGGAACGCCTGCTGCTCCAAGATTTTGGAACGCAGGCCCCATCCCATGGAATGCGTTCCATGGGTTGGAGTGCTCTTATTGAGGTTGACTTTGAGGGAGTCTCTTTATGGAAGAAATTATAGCAGCTGCTGTTGGAAATTTGCAATCAAATCTGCATGGGATGATTTTGAAGAAGAAGGAAACCTTCCTTCTTTGATCTGGATATATTTTCTAGGGAAAATGCCTTTGAAGTGTTGTCTCAATTTATACAGGACTTGACGGTTTTTTCGGAACCCATAAGTGTTATTTTGTGGGTCCTTGGCAGATTAAAAAAATGAGGTGAAGAATTTGTGGACTACTTCACCCTTTGAATGAGGAAAAAAAGAAGTTGAACCCCCAATTGACTACTGGCGCCACTGTTCCCTCTTCTCTCTCTCTCGTCTTATATCTTTGGCAATCAAAGCTAGATTCTCTTTCATCAGACATCCCTCACTGTAAATCCTCCATTATCAAACTAGCTTGAAGGTGACCATGATTTTGCCTCCACAAATGGACAAATTTGCATTGATATAATCCCTTGAATTTGGTTCTTTAAACTAAGCACCAAAGAGTGAAGAAAACCATCCCAAGCCCTTCCATTCTCACATTATCATCTACTTTCGTCCTCTGCTCGGCCAATCCCTCACTGGCCTTTCGCTGGCAATCACCACCACCACCCGGCGGCTACCGTAACCGCTAACTGGCGCCGCCTTGCAATGACAGCAATCCCATATCTCACAACCCAATCCCTAAGTTCTTACTCCTCTAACCACCCATCTTCCTCCATCTCCCTCTCGATTTCGGACCACACAAGGATTTCGGCCACCCATCAAATTGTCAGCGACCACTACTCTCTTCCAAAAAACCACTTCTTTCTACCACACGTTAGAGAGAGGAAGAGAAGAAAACAAGGCGGGAGAAGATAAAGGGGTTCTCCCTTGTTTTTCATTTTTAACAGAAAATTTTACTTTAAAGAAAAAGAAAATTTAATATTTTTATGTGTTCACTTACTTTAATAAAAACTAGAGTCATGTCTGTGCATGGTTTATGGGTTAAAATAATAATAACTATTTATAATTCGAAAAAATTTATATTTTTATGGAATAAATATCAATTACATTTTTTATCAAATAAATATCAATTATTAATTGTATAGAATATAAAGACTTGATAGAAAACGTGGATAATAAATTGCAACTATTAAGATATGTAGACAATTTGATATAAATAAACAAAATCCAACCACTAATATTAGTACATTTGTCGAGTGTATATAGAATCACTCAACTTTATATAGACTAAACTGTTTCCCTCGCAATGTTGGGTAGGGGGACAATATGTAAATGTACTTGATCGACAATATTGTTTTCCTTGTTAACATTTATTTTATTGGTTAAATAGTTTTTGTATCTATTGACTTATTTTTTAGGTTGTTGTATGTGCCATTCTTCCATATGCTAGTAAACATCTATTAATGATATTTCTAAATAATTGATTAGGGAGAAGATAAAAAGTCATGCCCCCCTTCCTCCAAAAAAAGAGTTGTATGTATGGTAAAAGGCAAATTAAATAAACTAATATCATAACCTGGCAAAAAGTATAAGAAGTTACTAAATTTTAGATATGGTTACATAGATATGGATAGCTAGATTAAATTTAATTTATAATAATCTATACATGCTAACGCGGAAATGTATGCACAACCTAGGATAACATGAGAAAATTGTCGAGATATGCATGGGGTCATGGGGGCTTTTTTTTAAAAAAAAGTTTAAAAAAGGCGATAGAAAATGAAGGGAAATGGCACAATCAGGTAATCAGGATGTAGAACATCCGTTATGATACAAGTGAAGAGGATACTAGTGCTTCAAATGCTTTATTTGTGCTGCATGATGCCATAAAAATCAGGACACAATGAAAGGAGCAATTAATTTATTAAATAATTAAAAAATTGTATTCCATTAATAAAAAATTATAAAAATTGTTTCTATGAAGAAGAAATTAAAAAACTTATGTTCCATCATATTCTAAACCCGAGCTAAAATATACTAATAATTGCATTCCATCCCCCCCCCCCCCAAAAAAAAGTTGTATTGAATGAACTGAAACAAAACTTCAGGCCAAAAAAAACAGGGGAACCCCCGTTTCTTCTCTTCCATTGACCGGAACAGGGAGACGGGACTAGTCCTTCACCACTCCAAACGAGCGTCTTAGAAAAGGTCAGCCACAACGTCCTCCTGGAGTCATCACTGCTGCACCTGCACTTTCCCCTTTTCCCTTTTCCCCTCTTTTCTGTCTGTCGAACAAAGAGCTGTGGCCCTGTTTCAACTCCTGATTCGACCTCCTCCAGAGGTTCCACCACCCTCTGCCAGCATATTTGCTACGAACCGACTGTCGCCGGAAAATCTCCAACGCCTCCAAAAACTAGACCAAAAATGAAAGCACAACAAATTGGTACAAACCAAATTTGAACAGAACAATCCAAATTCAAACCCCTCAAATGCCATGTGAATCATGAGCTCTATTTGAATTTAACCAAAACGAAATGAATTGTACCAATTTTGTGAGACTAAAGACTAGATCTAGACTGAACAAAAACAAACCAAAAAAAAGGACAAAAAAATATGGCCCAAAAAAAAGGAATGAAGAACAATTCTAAACTCTAATATATCTGTCAACTACTCTATCCACTTCTACTCCTGTCAAGCCGATCTTTCTTGCCGTGATTTATGGCCTCTATTAGCAATTTCCTCCATCACCCATCATATTAAAGCTTTGCCTTTAATGCCCTCTTTATGAGAGAGGAAGAGATGGTGATGATGAAGAATGAGAGTAATTGTGTTGGGGGGGGGGGATGATGAAGATGGTAAAGAAGACATGGGAGGAGGAAAAGATTAAGGGCTGGAGCCTTTATTCTCTTTAAAATAAAAGAAAAAAGATGAGGCCTAGAATTTTTGAAGGAGAGAGAAAGAGGAGTACCAAGATCAGGCCTAGAATTTTTGAAGGAAAGAGAAAGAGGAGGAGGGACTGGAGGACCAGTGGGAGTCAGAATGTGTGGAAGGAGTGAGAATGGTGAGGAGGGCATAATTGTCGAGCAATTTCTCAACTTTGTTTTCAACTTGTCAGAGTTCCCCACATAAATTAACATTCTCAGCCCCATAAAAATCTTGAAGTCTCCTATAAATTAGGGCAACACTTAAAGGGCATTTTTCCCATTATCTATGACTTGATGGGTTTTTTAACTAGGGTGTTTTAAGAGGGTGGGGTTATTGTTAATGTGGTGGTTGATAACTTGGTATGAAGTATGAACATATGAGTATGGATTCCAATTTAATTATTTTAGTTCTTAAGATGGATCACTTCCTCAAACTTTAAGGATTTTTGGCCCGTTGCCCATATTACTAATTGTGTATCAGATCTTGATTTGAGTGCTCTCTAAAAGGTTCTGTAGGTTGCTAAGCACTATCTGCTTAGGTTAAAATGCTTTTGTGGAGAGTAAGCAGATCTATCTGCAGTTTGAGTTGCTCATAATGGGATGGATGATGCTTAGAAGCACATCTGTTGGATTGGCATTGTTTCTTGGAGCTTGTGGGAGAGTTTTAGATTTTTTATTTTTTGATTTTTTTAGATTGGGTAGATGGAGAGATGCTAAGGTGGCCTTTGTTTAGCTTGCTTTTCAGTTATAACTTTTAATTGATGTGCAGCATAAGAGCATAATTTTGAGGCATTTGATCATTGGAGTTGTAGATAGAGGTACCATTGTGGATTCTCTGATTGAGGAGGAGATGGTGGTTGCATACTTTTTTTGGGTTGCAGATGTTTTTCATTTCTGATGATTTACTGAACTTTCAGAGTGTTGCTACTTTTGTTCAATTGTTTCAACTTCTGTGAAGCTAATATTAATTTAGATGCATCCATAGTCATGGGATCACTGCAGAACCTTATGGTATTCAGAATGTCTGTTTCATGGCTGGTTGCACAATTCACCGTTATTGGGACCTCCTATAGGTGGCAATCCTCGGAGTTGTTCATCTTGAGCCCCTGTTAACGCATGTACAGCTTTTATTGGTTAGACAACAGCTTACTTGAGGGATGAAAGTTTAGCTTTGCTGGCAAAGTAGCAAAGTAATGGGGGTAGGGCGGCTTTTGGAGAAGAGTGTTGCAATCGAAGTGCTATGTGAAGGCTGAGAAGAAGAGTGTTGCAATCAAAGTGCTATGTGAGGGCTGAACATATTTGTGTGTCAAGAATTTCTGCTTTTAAAGCGATGAGTATTCTAGGATTTCAGAGTCGATGAAAAATAGGCTTCTATGACCTTATAATAATACTCATTCATTTATAAAGAAGGTCAGATCGTGCACGGTATAAAAAGATAGATTGATGTCAACTCATTATGTTTACAACCATCTCCCAAGAAATTTCTGTAGTCAATTTTAAAGGCAAAGACATTGCCGGATTTCTTTGGATAAGATTCATGCCAAGGATATTTGCGATAAAGGGGGTTTGCTGTATCTAATCAGGGTCTTGGTTGTCTCCTATGTAATACGTATCAATGGGGTAGAATTTGTTCAACACCTGTTCTTGGCATGTCCTATGATTAATCAAATCTGAGTTTATATACTTCATTGCTGGGATGTTGCTTGTTGTCTTTCTTATACCCTTTGAGATTTAGTGCTGAGATGGATTTTTTTTTTTTTTTTGGGGGGGGGGGGGATTGTTTTTTATTTTGGGATGAGTTGGAGAGGTTAGTTATAGGAGATATCAAAAAGAGTTCTGGGACTCTGCAACTTTATCGGAAATATGGATAAGGAGGAATGAGTTGTCTTTCAAAGAGGGGATTTGGAATAACGATGAAGTCTTTGCCAAATAAAATCAAGATCCTTGCAGTTAGGGTTGCAGTTTAGGGAGAAGAAAAAGGAACATTTACTCTGTATGCAGTTTGTGTGCAGTGTTATGCAGATGTGATATTGATTCGGGATCCGTATATGTTTCAGTGGTGCGGAACTCTTCTTTTTTAGGCTGTGGGAAATTTGTGTAATGAGTCTCGCAGACATTTTTTTGCCTTAATCAAATAAGGAGTTTACAATGGGACTGAAATTGAGTATGTGGCAGTGAGCACTTTTTCCCCAGTTCTTTTCATTGGCTTTTATGGACATTGGATCTTAAAGAAGATGTCATTTTTTCTTTTAATTTCTTCTTGGGTAGTAGTGGATCTCCTTCTCTGCCTTGTGAGGTTCGGATTTGGAACCTCTGAAGTTCGCTAGGCATAGTCAATCCCTTGCATTTTTAGATGATTAGGATTGGAAGGGTGTGGATTTGGGACCTCTGAAATTCGCTAAGTATGGTAGGTCCTTTGCATTTTTGGATGATGAGGATTGAAAGGGTTTGGTTAGCAGACTTGCTATGTGTTTTCTCATGCAATTCCTTTTCTTTCCACTGCATGGTGCCGGTGATCCCCAATTGCAAGTATATGAATACAGCTCCTCCTCCTCCCGATTGCAAGTATCAGTTGGCAATTTCCAGTCCCGTATTTGATGAAGCTTTTGGTTGCACCAGGGCTTTGGATGGAATGACTAGGTTACAAATCTAGAAATCCAAAACAAAGCAGAGATTTCCTGATATGTGTAGGATATGTAGCATTGCAAGTTGCTTCCTAGATGCGGTGAAATTTTTTTATGCCACCAAGAAAAAATTGTACTTGTCCAGCAACAGTGCTCCGACATTGACTGCCTAAATCTGCATTATATTGGGATTTGGAACAAATAGGTTCGCACATGAAGTGCCTTGTGGTTGTTGTGTAGATTATATAGCATTGCAAGGTGCTTCTTAGATGTGCTGTTCCACTATTTATTATTTGTGTATGGGCGTTTCCACCCAATCCCCCACATGAGGTGGGTGGGGCTAGACTAAGGTACCTAATCTAGGAGTTCCCATGTCGACATGGTGTCGTCTTCTTTTTTTTTGGGGGGGGGGGGGGGGGAGGCGCATAGAATGCAGTGTCATCTTAGTGGAGAAGACGTGAGGGAGGGGTGGTGGGTAAGAAACCGGAAAACTTGACGCTTCTAGTAGCATATGAGCACAATTCTACTATGTGGAAGTTTGATTCTCTTTCCGCTGGGCCCACAGCCTGCCCTGCAGTGGCTGCCTACTGCTTCTGAGTCTGATTATTACAGCAGCAAGTCAATTTTTTTCAACTTTGTTCGCGACTCATGCAACTGGGGTATTCTTAGGAGCGTCATCGTCAGTTTTGCAGCATAATTGACAATTTATTTTATGTAGATCTTTGGCCCTGTTTTATTTCGCATTTTTTAGGATTTTGCTAAGAGCTTACATCTCCTTACAGTTTCTTACAGCTCCTTACATCCTTAACATAATCTTTACATCTTCTTACATCTCCTTATATGTTCTTACATCTTCTTACATCTTCTTACATCCCATATAGATATTCTATAACATTCAACAGCTCCTTACATCTATCCTTACAGCTCCTTACAGCTCTTTACAGCTTCTTACAGCTCCTTATATCTCCTTACATCTATTAGCCGTATCTAAATGCGAAATAGAACAGGCCTTCATCAGCGATTACTTGTAGTCTTAGTCTTATATTATTGTGTGTTTCTATTGATCCTGTTTTTCCTTTAGTAGGGACGTCATAGTGAGAAAAGGGGGGTAGCATACACATATCCCTAAAGAAGCTGCCACCATATTTCTTCTGCTAATGGCAAAAAGCCGGACTGGAAGCCTTTCTCATCCTACATTAAGATATTAGATTTGTTATTCTGCTGACTTCTGTTCAGGGGACCTCTTCAGGCTTTGTTTTTTCATTTTATTTTCACTGGGCCCTAGCAGACTAGAAAGAGCAAGGACACGGCTTAGGCCTTCCATCTTTTGGGGTTGGGGGGGGGGAATTGAGCAAAAGCCAAGGGGACGCTCATGGAGTTTTCATGCAAGTTGGCCGACGTGCCCTCTGAAAATGTATTTTGCATTGCAACGTTGCAACTGCATTATATGATGACACTCCGTCCCCACTGCCTCTTATTATAGCCCAAGTATCTGTAAATGGAGGAGCATGTATGCGGTTCAGGTCAGATCAGAGGGGACAGTTGGAACTTTGTTGGTCATGGCCTAATCACAGTTGTACACTTATATCACAGTTGTACCTTTATTTCCATTTGGAGGAAATAAACAATTAGTTTAAAGGAGTTTGGGTTAGCGTTATTAGGGACTGGCGAGTAGCAAACTCAGAACCAGAACCCATGGTCGCCTGATAGTGTGCCTAACCTAATTTCAATGCGGAAGCTGAATTGATCCAAAATTCTCTTCTAATAGTGTTGGCCTTTGTCTTGACAAGCTTATTTGGATGATGTGGTTCAAATCCAATCGAACCTGTATATTTCACAGACCCAAAATTTTCGAATTGAATTTTGCTCAACCCAAATATTAATGATCTGTTTTTGCCATGTGTGTGCCTAAGTTCTTGGTTTAAGTCAGCGTAAAATTGGTTATCGTTTTGTATAATGTATTCAATGTTCATTCCTTCTGTAGGGTCAAGACTTTGATAACTGGCCGTGGTCACTTTCAATGTGCAGGTTGCGTTGGCTGCTCAGTTGATATGTTGGACAGGCCAGTTCATTGGTCATGGAGTATTTGAGGTGATTAGCTCTTACAAACAATTTGATTCTCATTGATTTGCCTAGTAAGGAGAGATTTAGTTCATATAATGTCATTTCTTTTTCTTCGCTGGCAGAAACGAGCGCCTGCTCTTCTGGACAATCTCGTGCAAGCCTTTCTAATGGCTCCGTTCTTTGTCTTACTTGAGGTATATATGCTTTTGGACAGAATCTTTTTCGATATCTGAGGTTATTTCTGTGAATCGTACAACCTGAGATAAAGACTACCCATAACCTATTCTGACCCGACCAACGGATTGACCTGATCCAAACCAAGTAGAAACATAATTTGGTCGACCAATATTGGATTATGTTACATCGACAAACTCATTGGACAAACGTTTGTCATTCAAATCGAAATGACCTTATTCAATCTGAATGTTCGACTTGAACTTAAATTCAGCTTGTCAGAGCCCAAGTCCTTTCGCCATGTCTGAAAATAAAGATATGAGATTCAAAGCACTTCTAAAATTTCCGACTTACACAATGGACATGATTAATATCTTGCAGGTACTACGGCTCTTCTTTGGGTACGAACTGTACCCAGGATTTCATGCAAAGGTGCAGGCAATGGTAGATGCGGAGATTAAGGCGCAGCAGGACAAGAAACAGAAGAAATCATCTTAGCTCATGAATGTGTATTCGTATATGTGTATTCAGAACGTATAGCTTATGAACAGGCAAGCTCATGAATGTGTATTCGTATATGTGTATTCGGAACGTATATAGCTTATGAACAGGCCACAGAAGAGTGGCAGTGGTGTCGAGTGTTCGATCGCCCAGTCATGCGTTTTAATAAAGAGGCTTTCTAATGTTGTATGTTAAAAGGTGTATGAAAGTGATGCAGATACTAATATTTACATGAAAATTCTGTAACAAGAATTTTCAGGCAAACTAATGTGATTCAACACTTTTATTATGTTCTAGGTGCTATATTTTTCTTTACCTAACCTAAAGAACTAAAAAGCATCTAGCTTTATGTAGCCCGCTAATTTCATAAAAAGTTCGATGGTGACATCATTTTTTATATTTATTTTTATTTAACTTCTAACAAAGACGGATTAAATTAAATAAGAGCATGTATCTGAGGGTATAATTTGTGATTTGAAATTGTCCACGTATTTTGATACGTGTAGTCTACAATTTACATGAATATGTATTTTTTTTTTAAAAAAAAGACACTTGTTAATTTCAAATGTTAGGTTGAAGGATATGCAAAAGAATATAATTTTTATAATCAAATTATCAAAATATAATATTTTGTAACAAGAATTTTCAGCAGATGACCTCTGCAATTTCAATGTTGCCGCCTCCGGCCCCACTCCATGGCCACGATGCTTGGAGAAGTGACAGGTTGATCCACTACAAGTTTAATGTAAGAACATATTATGCAACCCAACAAGTGATAAAATTATCACGATGTGATTATTAATTATATGTTTAGGCAAGGCAATAACACAGCTCACTGGATGATTAAATTTGGTTTATTACTTTATTTCACAAGCCTGTGTGATGTGGTCTCGTATATGGACCTTCGTCGTATTCTCTGCGAGGACAATTTACAAAGAATCGTTAAGAGAAGGGTTTCCTATATTGTACTATTACCTTTCTTACCTAAATATTAAAAAAAAAAATCTACAGGTGATATCAATTTAGCACTGTGTTTTAGATTTTGTAGTAGTTTATTAATTTGTCTTTTTATGTTTGAATCAACAAATTAAACTTCTGACAAATAAACTCATGAAATTATACCATACTTGGAATACTTTAATTGACTAAGAATTATTATTATTATATGCCTCTCTTCACATTTAGGTAAATATTTTTATAATCCATTGATTTTGGAATATTTATTATCGCCTTAAAAACTATTATCATATGAGCTCCAAAAGATTGTAGGTGATGGGTTAAATAATAACAATTTCATATATATGACAACAATTTTTAATGTTGAGAGGTTAAATAATAATTTCAAGAATTACAAATAATATTTACCTAAATATACAGGACATATATAATAATAATAATTCATTAAACTAATACGAAGCAGTCTAATTGCTAGAGCTAATAAATACAGGATCATAAACAACGTCCAAATTTCAAAACACTTGACTTGATAATGTAGAATGGATGCCCACGCCCCTTTCCTTTTGATAAATTCAACTTTTGCTTATTTATTTAAAATAGCAATTCGAGAACGCTTAATGTTTCATACGTCATGAAATTGATAAAATTGCACAAATTGTTTGGAGCTATTCCCAGAAATAATCATAGTATATTAGATTAATTATTTATTAATTTAATTAATTAGTACGTACTATTTGAAGTAATTGTTTTCTATGTGGAGGAAAGAAACAAATCCATCATTTTCTTTGCTGCTTCATTCTTTTGCCTACTTGGTCGGCTTGCTTAGACCTACTTCACTATGGCATAATTAGCATAATTGATAAATATTTTCGTTATTTAATATCAATTGACACAGGTTGATTCAATTGTTTTAACACGTACCCACTAATTAAAGTTTTATATTCAAATTGTAAATAACAAGACCGTGATGATCATAGAGCTTTAACCTCGTTGTCGAATGTTGATCCATAATTTAGCTCAAATCTTATTATCAAATACCAAAAACAAAGGAAATTATTGTAGTTAGTACTAGATAATACTCATCAATCATCTCATATGGAGTTGATCTTTTCTCATAACTAACAGCAACTAGGAAATACTATAATTTGGTTCGTGTTTATTGTTGTCGGTTACATATATTATGTAACAATATATATGATTTTACTATACTTATTTGTTTTGGCCTTTACACCGGTTGGAATCACACTAATCCTATAGTAGTAAATCAAAGATAGCCTCTTACAACAATCATTCTTCAACCACAAGAACGTTACTTTTGTATGAGAGGACATATTAAAATATATTACAGAACTCGATCCATATGAACCTTTCCATCAATTTAAATTTTTATTTAAAATGATTTTGTTGAATAGCTTTATTTAAAATAATTCTTATATCGTAATTACGAGCGCCCTAGATGTTCTACATACATAAACGATGGGGATCATCACAATGATAATTACATGCATGAGAGATAGTCTTTGGTCCACATACAATATAAAGCATGAGAAACTACCTGCCTTTGGAAGCATACAACAATAGTTTTCAAATTGTGAAAGCACGCAATATTTGAAGTAGACTATATCAACCAACTTTTTCAAAAGGTTATGCTAGAATCTTATCAAATAGATTAAATAAAGTTGGATTATTTCATTTAAAAAATATAAAATAAGTTTGTCTAATTAAGTTGTCATGACAGAGATAATTAAATTACGCGTAGCTAACTCGATCGATATTGCCTGCTTTAAATTCAGATAAAAATGCATGAATTGAAAAGTTGGACCTTACCTAAAAGCAATTAATAGTTACATTACATCCCAAAAGCCACAAAATATATTGTACTCTCAAGAACATATACACTTTTTAAATCTATTTATATTGTCATTAATTTGTCCCTCATTATTTTTATCCTCATATATTAATTAATTACATAACTCTTTGCGAATATATATTCAGGATTAGAATATAAGAATTCCTCAAAAATATGAGCCCCGCAGCCTTGACATATTCCACACATGAGTAACAATCCTTCTACTTTAGCTTTTCAAAACACAATTTGAAGATTATTTCTTTTTGTCTAATCTTGTAAATTTGCATTAAGAATTGAATTAAGAGGTGTTTGTTTGAGAGGGGACAGTCTTTGTTCACAATTGCACGTTCGGATTCCAAGAGACAGGGCATAGGATCATATGATGATATGACTGCATAATCTATACTTGGTTAATTTAATTAATTAAATACATGTTTTCCGTCTTGAGACAAACGATATGATCGCTTTTCCAAAACTCGTCTTTGACCATCCAACCACGTATATAGAATATATCTTTATTTTTGTGCAAAAAATATTTAATCTCCTATGCATGTATGATATCGAATCTAATACTTAAAGAGTCAAAACAATTCACGTTGAATGCCATATAAGTATTATTATATGTAATCATTATTTGATTGTAAGTTTTTTCTACTGATAACTAAGATAACTGTTTTGCAAAATGCGAATGATCGTTCAATTTATGCTATGAAGACTGCCCCTTTTAACCTATGTTTTGTGCTTTTTTTGAAACAAGATAAGGAGATTGGCAGTTCTTTGAACCTTATGATGATGATTCGATTGAAATGAGCTTTCAAGTAAATAAAAAGTGCGATAGAAGTAATCATTCTAGGGAGAAGGGCAAGATGGGTTACGGTAAGAGCTCAAAGTCAAACAATGACTCACCAACCGCTTCTGAAGTTGCAAACGATGCTTTAGAGTTCGGAAAAGGACTTTATATATGTGTTATAAGTGACACCTTGATGATTAGAAATAAAAAGCAAACTTGAGATTCCCTTATTTTGAGATCTTGCGCGGTCGATAGTGGGCTGATTTTAGTGTGTATGATTCATGCAGTTTTTAGGAAAATTTTATGTAAGTTCTATCCAAAGGATTATATTGTCTAATAGCTGCATAGTATTGTTATAATTTGTAAGGACGCAACTCATAATCAGGGGACCCCTTAATGCCTCTGTCGCTTTTAAATTAGTATTTGTTTTGTTTCAAAATAACTTTGTCTCAATATGTTAGGTAGGCTATTTGAAAGTATTCGTTTTCGCTTTATATTCTTTTAATGTTCAATTCTAGGAGAAAAAAGCTCCTAAAAAAATACTATGCTGTTCTTATTTCTTCGTAAAATTCTTAAAGAGATTACTAAAAGTAATAATTCTAGGAAAAAAGTTTTGTACTTTTGTTGTTTATAGTTTTTTTAGTCTTAATATGCATTTGAATGAGCTTCCCTGTGAATTAAAATTAAATTATCCAATTCAAAGATGTCATTAGTGATCACGTACAAAAAACTCAAAGATGTCATCGTACAAAAAATTTACGCGGCTTTTACGAAAGCGATGAGTACATGATTAAGACAGCCATGCATGCAACCCTAAGAAAAAGTGAACATACAATACAAAGACAAATTAAACACGTTCAAATCTATACAGCTGGTTTACATTTAATTTCCTCAAACACAAGCTAACTAAAAGATGAATGACCCCTTTTCTTTTAAAATTTAACATACACACATATATACTACTATTCAAGTCAAAGCTATCCTTAATTGCCAAATACCTAAATCTGTACTTCACCATTATTAACTTCGTTGTTAATGACAAACTCTATCATTAGGTTATCCCAGATTTATTAGTTCCAGATTATTAGTTCTTTAATCCAAATTACGTACGTCGTCAGTTCTACAGGCCTGGATCTATAATATGAGTATTAGTCATGAATGACGCACATTTCCTTGGCAACTAATTGGCCTTTAGCTAATCTAGTTTGCGCTAGACCCTTGCGAGCCCGCTTAACCTAGTTGGCTACGTTATATTAGCTAGGTCTAAGAAGTCAAGTTTACCCCTCAGCAATGACGGAACCATTGACATTATTTGTGGCCTAGACACATCCATCATTATAGCATTTCAATTACAAACGTAATTCCCCAATAAATCCCTTAATTACATTGGTATCTATCGACCATTGGTTAAAGTTGTGTAGGTCTTGACCATCTCTTAATTACGAGATATACATGCAACAAAGGAGAACTACTGAGAGCATGAGATTATATTTATTAAAAAAAAAAAAATCTTCGCTGGGGGTTGGGGGCTTGTCATGTGACTTTTGCTTCATGGTACAGAGAAATCTCAAATAGCATATCAAAACAATAATATGATACTCATATATCCTTTTTTTTATATATCTTATTATTCTTCAATGATTGTTCTCATTTCCATTTTACTTTTTTTATACATTGAATACGTTTAATTATCACCAAAATTTGGTTCTTAAAGTGATAATGCGGATGTCGTTATAAAAGAAACTACTAAGACGAACTGGATCGATAATTAAAACAAACAAATAGTTGTATGTGAAAATTTTCTAAAAGAATTTTCCTTTCCGTAGAGATTAGAATAACTGTGATTTCATTATATGTTGGCAAAAATATCATATTTTGTTCTTTTTGCCACCGAAAAGATTAAGCCAATTCATTTCTTTTGCCTATATCTATCAACAGGGTTACAACATATAATAGATTGAATCAAATATGAAGTTTTATATGACTAAAACATTATATTTTCTCTTTTTCTTTCTAATTAAAACTTCAATCCCTGCCCATATCTCAAATGAAAAGGAGGTAGGTAGACCAATGCAAGAAAATCTCTTTGTCTTGAAGCAAAAAGTACGGCACGCACAAGAAACCTCAAAAAAAATAAAATTAAAGGGCCAATAAACACAAATGATTCAATAATCAATTAGGACATTTAAATATCATCAGTTGACCATTGCCTAATTCTAATAAACTATCTCCACCTAATTTCGCGGGCTTTCCGTCCAACCACGGCTCGCCATGTGGCTGTCTCTGTCGAGCCCATATATGCTGGAGCAGATGCGACAGGCGCATATCCTGCCAAGCTTAACGCTTAATCGTCAATTATAAGCTAAAAAGTTTGATTAACTAAACCCGATTACGATTAATAAGTCACCTTAATATCCAATAACGTCTCACCATGTGAAATTAAAAAATAGGCTATGATGGGCTACAATACGGCCTATGGCAGCCCCTTCTGCAAGGGAGGCTTACGTGGCAGATGTAAAATGTTGACTGAATTAATTTTCCTTAACGTCTCTAAATCATGATTATGAATTTAGCAAATTAAAGAGTGACACGTAAGGCATACAATTTTAATTTTTGTTTCCTAAAAATGGAACTTTTGCATCTCAATTTGTATTTTCTAAGCTGAAAAAGGAAATAATCGGTGTGGATCTAATTAAAGGGTAATGCTATGATTAATGCAATAATTGGAAGAGATAAGAGCAAATTTACCATTAATAGTACCATGTCTCCAAAAAAGGAAGTCAATTATCGCATTAGCTTAATCTTTATGTGAGGATTAGATGTCTAGATTAAATGCATAAAACTCATCGATGTGATTGGCCGAATGGAAAGTTCTTTGTCTACGAAGGTCATATTAGTAGTTTTTTAATTTTTTTTTGAATTTATTAGTCACGTACTTCTCAAGTTTCAAACCAGAAAAAAACCAAATGATTTTTTTTAATTCATCACTTTTTGGGGCAATTTAAGTATAACATATAAATAATTCATCATCGTCCATCTAAGAAAATCATACCTGACTGAAACAAATTAAACATAAATTGATTATCATACAGAAAAAAGGAGGCAACATTCACATACAAAATTGAGATATTTTAATTAAAAAAAGACCAATTTAAAAATAAAGCTGTCAAATGTAAATAGAATACAATTGAATCGTCACACACCATAGCAAGAAGAATTCTTTAAGAATACTACAGAAACTATGTATCTTCGTTAAGAAGTATAGTGAAACTCCTGGTTAAAAAGACATTATTTGGATCTCTTAATTATCTATTTAATTAAAAAAAAGATAATTATGATTAGAAAGAGATGAAAATTACTAATACAACACAGAAAGAATTATAAACCTAAGAGGTTTTCGCTCTAAAACGTGTAAGACAATTTAACACGAGGCTTATTCCCTAGATATTATAGCAATGCTAACGAGTATTACTTATTATATGTTTTAGTAAGCACACTTTTAATTGCTTTATTTATTAATAGAACTTGAAGAGCTTTAATTAACTAGACATAAGCAAGTTTAGCATTCCTATAATAAGTAGAAACTTACAAATTCAAAATGACCAAATACCTTTTTTGGGATGTGTTCTCTGGTGACGATCTTAGAGCATTCCCAGCGGTGTGCTTGCAAGGCAAAAAGAAGGAGAGAAAAAGGGGGTGAGACGGGGGGATTTCTGCAGCAAAGGCCTCGCGGCTCGTGGCATGTGGGGAGGCTGGAGGTCATAAGCCGGCTCGCAGACCTTTTTTTGCTTTTTAAATTTTTAAAATATTTGAATTAGTTTTTCCTTTTTTCTAAAAATAAAGTTGTGTTAGAGAGTAGGTACATAGGTATTATTTTATTTGATGAGCCAAGGACCTTTATATCATCGAGAGTAAAATTTGAGAGCCGAAAAATTGGTTCCTAGAAACATGTGGAAAGAGTAGGCGCCCATTGGTGAGCCAAAAAATGGCTCGTCATTAGGAATACTCTTAAAGGTCTAGATTGAGAGTGCAATCGGCCTCTATGCACTCGAAAAGTGAAGAAAATGAGAGATCATAGAACATGTCTCAATCATGAGAAGAATTGACTTGGTGAACAATGTCAACCATCTTCTAAGGCCCTACTCGGCAAAATTAGCGGTTTAAGTAGCGGATAGCGGTTCAGGTAGCGGATAGCTGTTTAGGCAGCGGATAGCGTTTCTAATTTAGCTGTTAGCGGATAGCTGTTTAGATGAGCAGTTGAAATAAATATGTTCGGTAAATTTAGCTGTTGGGTTAGCTGATTAATGTAAATTGACATAAAAAGATATAGATAATTTCCAAATATAAAATTTCATAAGGATATTTTTTGGCAAAAAAATATGAAACGCTACTTTTAAATGCCAAACGTTAATACTATTAGCTTTTCAAAAACGCTGCTTAAAACGCTAAACGCTACCTGAAACGCTAGTCAAAACACTATGTTACCGAGCACTAAAAATTACTTGATGAGTGTATTGACTTAGTCAAAATGCTAAACGCTACTCAAAACGCTGTTGCCGAATACGCCCTAAGAGTACTTTTAAATATCAGATACATTCAACCGAAATCTAGCAAAGAATTTATATGTTAGCGACGAAAATATCCTTTGGGTCTTGCTCTTTTCGTCGGGAAATCATAATCTATCAAATCAACTAAATTCAACCCACTTCGTCAATTCAATAAAAAAAATATCAATTTTAACCCACTTCAACCAACTTTAATCCACTTCCCGCTATTTTAACCAATTTCTACCCATCATATAAAAAAAATTCAACCCACTTCAACAAAAAAAATATATATTTCTACCAATCTTAACCAACTTCACCCATTTACCAACTCATAATTTCTAACGAAAAAACAGGCTCTTAGTCTATGTAACACACCGAGTGTGGCTTACAAGGATTTGAAATGACTACTTATATCACCAAAAGTACACCTATCTTTTCGGGAAGCCAACTCTTAAAAAACTCAACAGTTACGCGTGGTTGCTAGGGAGCAATCTTGAGATGGGTGACCTCCTAGGAAGTTTCCCAAGCAGCGTGTGAGCGAGGACGAAGTAGGGCGAAAAGGCTTGTGGTGATTTGTAGGACCAGTTAACAATCCTTGAAATCATTCCTGGTAACTGCTTGCGGCCTAGGAGGGGTCGGGGCGTTACAATCTAACACAAAAGTTTTGCGACATTGTTCAATAAAATTTAAAATGGGCTATTCCAAAGCTCAAATGCATTCTGAATACCTATCCTATTGTCCAAAAAATTTTGATGCATCACTATCATTGTACAAAGATAGGTGACTTATTTTGTTGGGATTGAATAGCTCAGGTAATTTCATTACTAAATTCGTTTTATGGATATGTAGTAAATGATACTCACCTCTATGAGACATCTATGTATTCTTTTAAATGACTTTGGAAAATTAATAATATGCGAAAAATCAAAATATTTCTCAAACAAATTCATCACATCTTTTGTGAAACCACTGGCATGTGATGAATTTTTTTATTTTTTTTAAAGATTCACAAGTTTTTCATTTCATGTTATCAAGTTTTGTTTTCTTGTGTATTTTTATTATTCTTTTAAATTTATTGTATTCCAAACATGTAAATCACTTAAAATTTTAAAACAAGGGACATTTTATGATGGGATTTCATCGGTCGAAACATGAGCTAAAACCATATGTACTTGTTAGAACATATGATAGTGGGGTTGTCACCTATATATTGACAAATTAAGAGACATTGACCTACTGCTAGTGAGTCACTATTTATCTGCAATTGGTTTTGGGTTGGAACCTTATTATGTTTGTATGCATTGTTCATTTCTTTCATGCTTGATTTATATAAAAATTTAACACGGTATTAGTTAGAGTAAGGTTATGCTCGATTCTGATTTATCACTGTTTCCCATCGGAATAATGCCACATGTTAGCCTTGTTTGTAGCCCACATGTAATGAGACGTATGAAGAATATAAAAACTTATGTGGTGTTTGGTTGAATGTATTGCAATGCAATCAACTTTGTAAAATAATTATAATTACATAGTTGTTGATAATCATAATTACAAGGTAATTGTTATTTGCAATACTTTCTACGAATTAAATAAGATAACAAAAGTACAATTATAAATTTGTTTGCAGTACAAGGTTGTTTATATCCAACCAAACATCACTTTAGTGTTGCTGCACATTGAAAATATAAGATGTCTTGAACACATATATGTAAGGTTAAGGAGTTACTCCATCCATTGCCAAATAGTTTGGGGTGTATTATAGTAGGTCATCCAATTTTCGTTTGCCACTATGATTAATTGTGTGCACATGTTGCACTTTTTTAGTCACCTACATGTAAGAAGATGTGTTGGAATATATGCAGAAACGTCATATTGTCCCATATTAATAAATTAAAGGGCTTTGAATATTGTTTATAAAGATTTATCATGCCATCGCTTATGGTATATAATTCAGTCATGTTGATGCTGTTGTAAAGTGTAAACCCACGCTAAGCATATGAGCAGAAGCCAGCACCAGCACCAGCACACACAAGCTGGTGTGCATGGTGCGGGTTGGGAAGGAAAATTAAAAAAATAAAATAATAATAATAATAATAATAATAATAATAATAATAATAATAATAATAATAATAATAAAAATAATAAAAATGAAGCATTTGTTATGTTGATTCCTAAAGGGAAAGGTATTAGACGGCTTTCCCCATTTGGTTGCACTTTTGTTTGCTTGTGGCTTTGATTAATTTTCTTTACTTGTTATTTTGTCAAAGTTACAGAGATGCATCAGATGTTGAAAAAATTAATTATCTCCCACCTGGCCTTCCGATATTGGACTTGTCAACATGTATAATAGAGGCTTGTATACTTCAATAATTGCAATTTTTGAAAAGGAACATTGTGCAAATTGACATTTGTGATATGAAAATAATGAGAGAAGGATCTTTTTAAATTGGATCTATATAAGGTACTAATTTGACTTAAATTTATATATATCTTAGTTTGTTCCAAGGCAAATTGATTAATATATTTTGGATTATATTATTAAATAAGTTTATTACTAAGTCATGTACTTATATTGTTACTCAAAAGCCGAGCGGAAGTGTTTTCACTTATATGGCTGTTAACTAGAATTGTTTTTTTTAAAAAAAAAGAGAAATTGCTCTGAAATCTTTTTATAGTATAGTTGCATACTACATTTTCTATAGTCTGCTTGATTTCGGATTCCTTTTATATATCGTACATTTGAGCGGTGAGAACTATTGGAAAACTATTTTGTCTAGTATGAAACTCCCATGTGAAAATCCAAAACTAGATCGAATTATAGTTGGTCCTTTGAAACATTCCATAAGATCATTTTGTTAGATTAATATCTTTCATGAATCATAAGATCCCTCACAACCCGAAACACATAAAGTCATACGTGCTTCAAATTTTTCTTAGATTAGGCTGCCCCATACATGGATGACAAATTCTTCATGTTCTTGGCCTATTGCTCACCAATTTTCATTGGACAATTCATAATTAGGATCATGATTGATGTAACTTTTCTTTGATTATTAGAATCACAATTGATGCAAGTATACATTAACTTTTTTATAACCTTTTAATGTCTTATATCCATTTTACACCAACTTTTGCTTATTCTTGTGCATCTCACTCATGCACAACATAATATACTTGAATCAATCCTCATATTCCAAAACCCCCAACAACCAGCGAGGCTTTTAGTAAAAAGAAATTCCTAGGTGACATTATCTGCCCTCTTTTTTGAAGTATGTCAACGTGGACAAACATATGTCATGAGAATTACCCTGTTCTCATAGGTAGTTGTCAATTTAGCGCACTATACGTATACCACATTGTACTGTTTGGATCATTTTAAATTTGATTCTTTTCATTAGATATATATATTCAACTTATGAATAATGCCAACTTTGGCAACCAAGGGCAAATTATTTGAAGGTATGAATGTTATGTGGAGCACTTCATTCTTCATGGTTAAGTTGGCACTAACATTTTATGTGTGAGTATATATAAGGCATATATTATTGTTCTAAGACTCACCCTTTACTTCCCATGACACTAATATGAACCCACCATATATAATTTGGGTCATAGCACTATTCTAGAGGTTAGGTGGCTGAATTATCAAATCAACTTTCGTTTATACTTATCGGATTTATATTGTTTATTTACATTATTGTTGAAAAAAGGGCCAATATATTTTTACCGAGCAATATTAAAAGTCGTATATATCGTTGCAAGCATCAACTTCAAACACTTATATAATCCTTGCCCCTCTTTTCTTTGAAAGAAAGATTATGTAAATTAAATTAGTTGACATCTACAGAAAAGAAAATGGGTTAATAAACTCGATCGCAGTATGTTTAATGGACTTCAAAATAGAAGCATAGGATCAATGCATTTTGGTTCAAAGCCTATATCATACACTCAGGAGTACGTACTCTCGGAAGTCACATAAGTAAAATATATTTTAATAATCGCTCATATGACAAATATACATTGAAAAATGTATATATATGACAAATACACATTGAAAATATATTTTAATAACCCCTTTCCATTTGTTTTTATTTTATTTTATTTTTAATGTCTGACAGTTTCAAATGATAAAGTGTGGAAATTGACAATCTGAATCATAGTAGTGAATTCAAGTGGCCTTTTAATCATAATGCAAATATTTTATGATTAGCCAACCACAGCCCATTATAATGCTTAAGACCCGAAGTCAATTTATATACACCTCGCTTTTCTTTTTTTTTTTTTGGTTTTCTGTTTTTTAAGATACTTCTCCCCCATTGATTTTGTTTACTATTCATCTATCATTGTCGTTCCCATTTTTTCCCCTTCTTTTAAAAAAAGCAAGAATATGGTACAACACATTATTTAGAATACATTATTTTTCCTAGAAACATATATCAAATTCAAGAAATCAAAGAGTTGATCACTTCGAAACTTAGTCTCCAAGGTTTATTTGAAGCGTTGTTGAAAAAGTCACGGCGTGAATCATTATTTGATTATTTTTCTTTTAATCTTATGAATATCCCTTATCAATTTTTTTTTGGAAGAAAAATTCTTTTGAAGAATGATTTTAGTGGCATCTATAAATGATTTTAATTAGTGACAGCATTATTATCTGATAATTATTTTTATCTTAATTATTAATAGAAAAAACTAATGAAGGGCTCACTTCATAAGCTCTCCTTGCAGTTAGCCTATCTAGATTATTTTCCATCATGAAAAAAGATAACAGAATGAAAAGGGGGGGGGGGGGTTGGGAAGGAAAGGCTAAAGGGTCATAAATCACCACTAATTGCTAGCTAGAAAGCTATTTACCCCAACTTCCAAAAGAAGGCATTTTGGAAGGCCTTATTGGTCAATTTTACTTTGAATAAAGTTTAATTTTGACTAAAATACATATGACTTTTTAAGTATAAAACAAAGGGATTTGGAACCTTCACTAAGAATATTTTTTGGTATTTTTTTAAAAACAGAAAATTGGTATATATATAAACTTAACAATGAAACTTCCTTTGGAATTATCCAATTTGGATGGACCAAGTTTTGGAGAATTATGGCTATTACATACATCAAAACAACCCAATAAAAGTGCTTGAAAACCTCCTCCCTTTTGTCCTCATCCATGATGCTGTTACAATGACTATAGCCTTATTAGTATTTTATTTTTCAACTTAATCTTATTTATGTATTTCACCTTAATTTAATTAATAATCAGAGGGGTACCAAAAAGTCAAAATTCTGTCAATTATTTAATGTGTACATCAGGGATTTTTCTATTTCTCTCAGATGAGTTGGCACTGCTCAGATTTTATAAATGCTTGGATTTATTGCCACCATTAATTAATTAACAAGAAAAAGCATAATTCTAAGTAGGAAAAAACCAAATAAAGAATCAAATTTTAACAGGGTAAATTCATAAGTATATTTTTAACAGTGACAGTAAAATGTAATATTAATTACGATTTTGGAAGATTGAGAAATTTGTATTGCTTTCTCCAATGTTTTTTTTTTGGGGAGTTTTGGATCCTCCATTTTATTGTAATTGAGTTACTATTGGCCCAATAAGAGATAGAGCTCTCCTATCATAGATTTTCTTCATACACAAGACTCGAATTCAAGGCCTGACTTAAGAAAAATAGATATCAAATTATTTGAACTAACCTTGTTTGTTTTCTCCAATGTTTTTTGGGTTGGTTATTATGAAGAGGTAAGTTTAAATTTACTACTTGCTTAGCTACATGTAAAAAAATAAAAAAAGAAAGAAAAAGAAGACTGTAAAAAAGGGGGGGGGGAAAAAAGGCAGAGAAACTGAATGGGCAGGATTCCTTGCATGCCACGTCTCTCTCTCTCTCTTTCTTCTTCCTTCCCCTATTGTGCTTTTTTTTTTTTTTTTTTCCAATAACACTCTTTCCATCTATTTAACTCCCCTAAAAAATTCCCACCTTTGTTTAGTAGTTGTTCTCCCTCTTCTTCTCCCTGGTGATCATCATATTCACACAGAGCTTCTCCTTCCCTCCATTTCATTTCAGGTCAATCTCTCTCCTCCTTGTACAAAAATCTACCTACATAATTAAGTTTAGTTTCCTCAATAATCCTTCCTTCTACCCATTAATTTCTAGGTAGGATTTCTTAGAATTCCTAGGTACCCTTAATTTTGTGTTGAAATTCATACTCATATTGGTATTCTTCAAGGGCTAGCTGGTTAATTAGCTCTTTGAGTCTTGGGAATTGTAGGGGGTTATTAGTTGATCATCAAATACCTCCTAAATTGCTGAAAAAGAGGTGCTTTTAGGTTAGAGAACATCTACAAGTCTTCCAACTTGAAAGCACTATTTTTAGACTAGGAATTAGAGTACACAAAGACAAATGGAAAAGGTGGCTATTGTTCATCTTAGAGATGAAGAACCCATGGATTTACCACCCGGGTTTCGGTTTCACCCCACTGATGAGGAGCTGATCACTCACTACTTGTCCCCTAAAGTTGTTGATACCAGTTTCTCAGCTCGAGCTATTGGTGAAGTTGATTTGAACAAGTGCGAGCCTTGGGATTTACCAAGTAAGTTTCTTGACCTTCTTGGATCGGTAGTAACCTTACCCGATCCATACTGGTTGTTGTTGTTGCTGCTGCTGCTGTTGTTGTTTACAAATGTTTTCGATATGATTAGCTAATTTAGATGTGCTTGTTGGGATGAAATAGTGAGGGCGAAAATGGGAGAAAAGGAGTGGTACTTCTTCTGCATAAGGGACAGGAAATACCCAACTGGGCTGAGAACAAACAGGGCAACTGAAGCAGGGTATTGGAAGGCCACAGGGAAAGATAAGGAAATTTTCAGGGGAAAATCCCTTGTGGGCATGAAGAAAACCTTAGTTTTCTACAAAGGGCGAGCCCCGAAAGGTGAGAAATCCAACTGGGTCATGCATGAGTATCGCCTCGAGGGCAAATCCTCCCTCCAAAACCTACCATCCACAGCCAAGGTAACATATATGCTTTATTCAACAATCCCCTGTTTTTTCCCCTGTTTCACAACTGAATTGGTCATTTTTATTGCCTTGCAGAATGAATGGGTGATTTCTAGGGTGTTCCAAAAGAGTGCAGGAGGGAAGAAGATCCCTTTCCTAGGACTAATGCGATCGGAATCATTCAACAACGATTTTAGCCCATCAGGTAATCTACCACCATTGATGGAGTCTCCTTACAGAACGAGCTTCGAAACCCAAGCAAAAGTCGGTCCATCCCACGTGTCCTGCTTCTCCAACCCCATGGATGCGTCCATTGCCCAAACAAGCCATAACACCACCACCGAGCCCTCGTTCGATGGGTTCATCAACACCAATCCATACAGTTCTTTCGCCTCAGTCTCGAACCCTACAGGCTACTTCCCTGGGATTGGGGGGGAGAACCCCGTCTACCCTAGCCAAATGGGCCATTTCACAGAGAATTACATCATGTCAGAGCAACATATCCTGAGGGCTATTCTCAAAACCCATGGGGCAGAGATGAAGCAAAGAATGAAAACAGAGGGGGTGAACTACAGTGCTTCTCAGGACACCGGCTTGAGTAGTGACATGAATGCTGAAATCTCGTCCGTTGTTTCGAATTACGATATGCCTCCGAGACCGTTCGATGATCCTGATTGCCCGTCGACGTCCGGTGGGCCGGTTGATTTGGATGTTCTATGGAATTACTGAAGACATTTGAAGAACTACCCAGAAAGAAATGAAGCGGTATAGGAAGCGGAGATGCAGAGGAGCTCAATAGCAAAAACTAGGGAAAAAAGAACTCAAAAAAAAAAAAGTTTAAAACTAAAAATAAAAAAGCGTCAATTTTTATTTTATTTCCACGATTATTAAAGGGTTGTATTTATTTGTACTGTGTATAGAATTCGCTGAATCCAATCAAGGAGGCAGATGAAACATTAGTATACTAGTATTATTTTCTGTATAATACAGCATAAATTACAGTAGTACTAGCCCCAGGAACATCCACTTGTTTTATGTTTAATTATTTTTCATATATATTAATGATATTGTTGTGAACGGAATCCATCAGTGACATCCTTGGTGACTAATAGCTAATAAAATCATGTATTTGTATATCATTCTGTATTAGTTTTTTTTGGTTGAGTTGATTTTCTAAACATTACGTGACAATATCCTACACATCATACTAATAAAATGCTTCTACCACTGATCCTGATGTTTATCGTCAATATTTCAAGTCCAAAAGTATCATTTATCATGCGGAAAAAGTCCTAAATCTTTCACATGGAGTGACACGGAAGTGGATAACAATCGTCAGCAGAAATATGTGACTATTTTTAGTTTAAGTTCTAATTGAGTTGGTCTTTTAAACAACATTTGATATATGAAAAGTCCCTAAAATAAAACAAGGAATTGCTCAATGAAGAACTCAACAGAACCCATAATCAAGCAAAAACTACTGTTCTTTTTTTTTCGTGCTGGTTTATACAGTAACTTAACCATTTTCTACTCACATCTCATAAAACAGAATCGCCTAAAACAATCTTATTTGATATACATCTAATCAGTTTTCAATCGAGGAGTTTCTTTCGGGTACTTTTTCATTGATTTCAGGCTGTGGGGGCTAGAAAATGAACATTATGCCGTTGCAATCTTCCCACATCAGAAAGAATGCATGAATGAACACCAGAATGACCACACCACGCCATGCCATCGTTCATTCATTCATTCATAGGAGGGGAGGATAAAGTTTGGTGAGAGGACCATTTCCATGACTTAACCTCATTGTTGTTTACTGCATTTGTCTTTATTCAATGCCCCTCAAATTAATGGGTAAAGAAAGGGAAATACTCCCTATTATTAGAACCGTTGCGCTCAAATTCAGTTGGCCTTATCTCTTACATTACATATGCGTCCATTTTGATTTATTCTTTTTCTTTCCTTTTTCAGTTGAAAAGGAAGGCTAAACGCATTGCATGAGATGATAAAGTATGAAATCATGGCTAATCAAGGGAAATCAGGATAAGAGTTATTAAATGCGTGAATGGGATTGTGTATGGTGCTAAATTTACCTCAGTTACCAAATCATCATAGGTAGAAAATGTCAATTTGCTTCATTTATGACGGTGTTTTGAATTTTAACCCGTAAAATAGGTTAAGTTTTTGACTTTTGATTGCAACTGTATTAAATAGCACATTTTATGACGTTTTAACTGTCCTCAGCGTCTGTACTTTGGGTGTGAAAAATAAATAAAAAATAAGGCTACAAACCAGACTCCTTCATTTTATATGTATTTTGGTCTCTTTTTCTTCCAATTTGTTGTATAAAATTCAATATCAAAAAATGACTTAAGATCAATGCTTAATTGGTTAATTAATAAACTTCTATAAAAGCATACTTTATTCTTAGATAGTTTAGTAATATGCTTTTACTAAATTAACTTTTTACCTCACTTCATAGAGACTAAATTTTTTAGTGTTTTGTTTTGAGTTAGTATTCTCATCAAATTACGCTTATCAACTCAAAAGATTAGCTTGAATACATGTTTATTTTCTTCGATTACATAAATTTGACACTTTCTCCTTTAATTTTGGATGGTGCAAGTACTACATCCTATTTGTACAAACAAAGTCTCCATATTTCAGGCTAAATAAAGTCAAATAACTTGGAAAACTTGCTTGGCTGTTCTTAATCGAGTTGCTGTAAACACAAGAAAAGGAAATGATATCTTGCCATTGGATAATCGACAGAAATTTGCCTCATTAGTTGCTTAATTTAATGATGAAGGCTCCTAACCACATTATAACTAAACCTAAACAAAACGGTAAATCTAAAAGGTTATTATTCTTGTTAGAGAATAAATCTATTTCTGGGCTTGCAACCATCAGCTTAAGTTTTTGGTTGAGTTGGTTTTTCAACATGGTATCAGAGTCTTTCTAAGCGGGAGGTCTCAAGTTCAAATCTCAGCAACCTCATATTGATTTATTGCGCAAGGTAAGGGGAGCCTTTGCAGCATCCATACTTTAAGCTCAAAGGGCATTCGCGTAAGGGAGCGTGTTAGAGAATAAACCTATTCATGCGCCTTCAACCATCAGCTTAAGTTTTTGGTTGATTTGGTTCTTGAACAGTTCTTTTTTTTTTTTTTTTTAATGTTGGGAATGAGACATAAAAGTTTATATATACGAAATTTGATATGATGGGATTGGCTAGTCACTCGGTTAATTCTCTAAAAAAAATCATTATGTAAACCTTAAAAATATTAAGGTACTGTGTACTTCACTCTAGCCCAGGCTGGGTGGAATCTTCTTATACTACTAAATTAAAATTTTCACTTGATATGATGGGATTCAAGGAAATGAAGGAATCTTCGTTTATTAATGGGTAACTTCAGTTTTGGACTATTGCTTTGATTTTCTTTTTTTTTTAAAATGATTTTGCTATTCCATATTTTAACCGCTTCACTGATAAGTTGATAAATATGAGTCCTTTTAAATTAGGCGACAGTTAATTAGTATATCGGATGTCTCACAAAATAAGCTTCTATGAGACAGTCTTATACAAAACTTACTGTTTTATGATTTAAAATGACTTATTTGAGTCAATGATCTTTCAATTTATATCTGTACTATGCTATCTATCAAACTCTGATCAAGAATATATATAATACCCATCCATCATTTGCGGTTTAAGAAGGGTGCTTTTCTATTCGTCCCTTAGTCTGATTTCCATTAATATAATACTGCAAGTCTAATTCCTACATCAGGGTCCTAAGAATATATATTTTTACAAGTCATATAATTACACACATTTTAAAACTTTTCTATACGATAAATGCACATAGATTATACAAAAAAAGTCGTGTCACTTGTAACAGTAAATACTTCCATGAGAGAGCTATGTGTTTCCTCATTGGCAAAGTTTCATCAAACTAGATGGAACATAATTTGCTTTTAAAAACGTTGTTATAAAAGACGATAAAACACATGCCATTACAGAGAAGATCGATTTGGAACTTAAATCTGGGAGAATAATTCAAGGAAACTCCGTCAACTACATCTTCACCTATTAGTTTTGAACACAAATTTAGTCAATTTTGAAGATTTTCTTTATTAATTATTGATTTTTTTGAGACTATTATGTGAAAGACAAATTAAATTTATGCACTTAATTTATATTGCTACTTTTGCCAAGAATAAGTTTCTCACTTTTAAGATACAGCTTCCCATACTATTATACGGTTGCCAATATAACATGATGAAGTTGTCAAACTTGTTATTCCATCCATAATGCTTGGAATTTGATTATTCCAAAGAATGCATCATACGAATTATCCCTGCAATTTCCCTCACACGTAGAAGCTATTCTTTCTATTCTTTTAAAGGTTGCCAACTTCCCATATATGAAGAAGTACTCAATTAGTATTCCTTCTTGAGGCTCTAGGTAGCCTCTACCTTGTACAATACGGGAGAGGGGACAGCAAGTATTGCGTGAAATCTTATTACAATAACTTACTAAGAGAAAATTACACGCTTATTAACTGCCACTCCAAATTAAAAAGAAAAGGACTTACCATATAAGTGGTCTCAATGTCTCACGGTAAATTCCCGTTAAACTTTCTCACATCAGACTTTCTGATAGAGCAGTATGAATCGAAATTATATAATTATTCTACATAATTTTTCTTTTTTAAAAAACCTGGACTCATATGTGCCGAGTTGGCGACTAATCTGTTATTTATTTTTCACTTTTTAAAATTCATTGCCCTAATTCACCGTACTTGCCCCTCACCAAAACCCTGTATCCTTAGAGAACCAATCAAACTCACTCGTACACTGCCGTCTCTTTACGTGTAGCATACTGTATCTTTCATTCGTTCAATTGAGGGTTTTTATTTTTATTTTTATTTTTATATTTCTTTTTCTTTTTCTTTTTCTGGGGCAAAATGGGAAAGGTAATTAATATTATGCAATCAGTTTAATTAATCATTAACGTGTCAAATTTATACACGAGGCAGCCAGCTATATACCAAATTAAATATATCATGCACGTAACTTCTAGTGGGAAAAAACTAGCAATTTGCTAAAAAAAAAAAATAATAACAACGCATGAAATTAACCAAAAAAACCATGAATAAATTACACATATACAAATAAAAAAAATAATTCATAATCGGCAAGAAATCGCACAACATGCTCCATCTAATGAGGCTAAAAAAAAGAGTTGGTTTATCTTTATCCTCAGGGTTTTAGGCAAGGACGAAAATACACGCAATTGAACAAACTAGCCAGTAGATAAGGTCTTTAATTAAAAAAAAAAAATTAACCTTTCTACTAGTTATGTCAATCCATGCAAGACTGTTTTCTCTGACAAGTATTAGGCGGTACTTATTCTAATTACTTTTATATAGTGACGTATTGCATCAAAGTGGGATATAAGGAGGGTTAAAATAGGGGACTTTTTTTTTCTACAATTAATGATATTATTAGCATATTATATGCATTAATAATGACTAATAAAAAGTGAAAATATTAATACTAGTTTTAACAATTAATTTTATGTTTCTATTAGGAAAAACAATTAAATATATGTAAAAATGATAGAACATATAATTAACACGTACAAAATATTAGCAATTGGTACCATCTAATAAGAATAATAACTAGCACATACAGTTGTTACTTTGTTTTTTTGGCCACGCTACTTTAAAGTGTAGACATTTAGCCACCCCACTTCCGATATACGTACCTAAACTATATCATACACAGTATCCACTGTCTACAGTGGCGAAGTCAGAAAAATCGAAGAGGGGTGTCAGAATTAATAGTACACAATATAAAATTTAACAATAGTCATAAACTGAAATTAAACAACGATTACATTACATCTAATTTAATTGTCCTCGACGAGACCTCATATTTTGAAAGCGATGCAAAATATGATCAGTAGATATACTTTCAAACAAATCATCCTCAAAATAAGTAATAACAGTATCATTTAAAAACTCATCTCAGATTCGGTCGCGCAAGTTGGTCTTGATATACTTCATCAAAGAGAACACTCTTTCAACTATTACTATAGAAACTGGTACACGTGAGGAAAGCTCAAGTACTTCTTTTTTTTAATCATCCTTGTAGAGAGCTCACCAAGTCCATTCAAGTCAGAGAATCTCTCATCATCGCGCATGTTATCGATGTAAGTGTCCAACTCAAAATCAAGAGCCTCAATGCCTAAATCATCAAAATCATCTGGATACAGTGGAGCCATCCTAAGTATCTTGTCATTGTCAAAGCTAGCAAATGAGTTGGCAGGGCTCAAACAAGACAAGCCAAGTAGCAAATCAGTGCTTGTCTCAGTAAAGCGACTATTAAGTTCTTACATTTGCATATCAAGAATCGAGTAGAACACATCAACACGATAGTAATGCTCACTTGTCACCGAAGAAAGTCTACGTTTAGACTTTCCCCGAGCACCAAGTGGAGCAAAATCCTCCATATTAGGAATCTCAATGTCATGTTTCAGACAAAATGACTTAACATCATCAGTCAAAGCATCCCATCCACGATCCCTTGTGCGTTGTAATTGCTTCTTAGCTGTACCAAGTAGTGATAAAGCATTTACAATGTCTTGATCCCTTCTTTGCAATGCCTGACTCAATGCATTTGTAATGCCTAACACTAATTTCATAAGATGTAATAAAAAAGCAAAGTCATATGTCTGAATACCATCCAAAATAGCTTGACCTCTAGCATTATCATCAGAATCTCTATCCGTTGCAAGAGCATCAAGGACATCAACAATTAGAGCAAACATGACAATAAGATTCACAAATGTTTTAAAATGAGATCCCCAACGAGTGTTACTAGGTCTTTGCAATCCTAGTTCTTGATTCAAACCCTTCCCAGTTACAAGCTCACCCATTCGCAATACTTCTTCAACTTTCTCCGATTGTCTTGTTCGATATTCATCTCTACATTTATAAGAACCTCCAATCACATTCAAAATCAGATTGACCAACTCAAGAAACCCTTTAATATGAGGATGTCCATTTGCAACCCCAACAAGAGTTAATTCAAGTTGATGAGCAAAATAATGAACATAATGTGCCGATGGATTTTCTTGCAAAATCAAAGTTCTAAGTCCATTGATGTGCCCCCTCATATTACTAGCCCCATCATACCCTTGTCCTCGTATTCGGGATGGGCTCAAGGATAACTTAGCAAGCACAGAATAAATTTCTTCTTTCAATGACAATGCGGTAGTGCTAGTGACATGAACAAGGCTAATCAAGCACTCTATAACGAACTCCACTTTGTCAACGTATCTCAAAACAATAGCCATTTGTTGTTTACAAGAGACACTACGGGATTCATCAGCTAATACAACAAAATATCCATCCCCAATTTCTTCAAGAATAGCATTAACAGTTTCTCTCGAACCTGCATTTGCAATATCTTTTTGGATGTCAGGGGAATACATTATACAATTACCAGGAGCATTTTTCAAAATAACACTTCCTACATTTTCATTCTTTTCCGCAAGAAACTTTGGAATGGAACGAAAAACTCCTTTCCTTTTTGAATGTTCACTTTCATCATGACCTCGAAAAGGCAAACCCTCAAACAAAAGCAATCTTGATACATCAACCGAAGCAGTCAAACGAGTCCTATACTCAGCTCTTCTTACCTCATCACGTTCATCTGGATGGTATTGTGACATTGGTTTTCTTTCTCCTGGATCAGATGGAAGAGCATTTACATCAACCCGACTTCTTTGAGTAGAAAAGGGAGTGGAATTGGTATTTACACCACAAGATGGTGGTTGTGGTTGAGTGACGTCGTTTCTATCTTCTTCATTCAAAGGCGAATTTTCGGATTTCGAACTTGAAGGTAACGACGAGGATTCCTTAGTTATCTTTTTGAAATATCTATGCATTTTGACCTATAATTGAAATTAAACATATAAATTAAATAAAATTTATATCGAAATTAACAAATAAACTCACAAATTAAACTATCAAAAAAAAAGCAATCTAGAAATTAAGAGATAACCCATAATTGAAATGAAACATGTAAATTAAATAAAGTTGGAATTGAAATTGGTAAATAAACTCAAACAATTAAAGAATACAATAAACTAATCTACAAATTGAAATTTAACCTAGAATTGAAATTAAACATATAAGTTAAACAAATTTGAAATTACAATTGATAAATAAACTCACAAATTAAACAATGTAAACTTATTAGTCTACAAATTGAAGAATCAAGTAAAAGAAGAGCTCACAAATTTGAAGAGAGAGTTGAGAACTTGAGTTGAGGAGGCCATTGGTAATGGTGGTCGTGGACAGTGCCGCGGTGTGGTGGGCTGCAGCCTCCGCCAGGTGGTGGCGTGGTGGTCTGGTGGTTGAGTCGTCAGCCGTGGGTTAGGGTACTGCTGGGTAGAGGGCTAGAGGCGAAGCAGTGTTGAGGACAGATAGTCGAACAAACACAAAGGAAGACCGAAGACTGGAAGTGGAGTAAGTGGGCTACTGAGCTTTAAAAAAAAAATGAAAAAAAAACCGAAAAAAAGGCAGGGTAGAGGTTCGAACCCGCGACATCATAGATAGGGTAACTTGCAAAGCAACCTCCCAAACCGCTGAAGCAAGAGACATTTTGTGTATCATTTCCACACCTTTAATATATATAGCTAACTTTGTTTTTTAATTATCAAACGTATATTAATTTTTTTTTTTTAGAGGGGTGTCGGCTGACCCCACTGACCCCACGGTGGCTTCGCCCCTGACTGTCTACTATCCAACAAATATATACATATAAACGATTAACGTGACAAGTTCAACTACCATATCGTTTGTGTGGAGTACATTTATCTCCACCTCTTGTAATTTTCCCTTTTCTTCTTCATCACTCTTTCAAGGTTATCCTCAATCATTGAAGAAAGTTTTTTTGTGAATTAATATCCTTAACTATTGACATAATTAAGCTGTTCTTACTTCAGTTGTTAGCATCCCCTTACTGACTTTGCAAAGCATTGTCCATTGGGAATACCTAGCTGGTATTTTATGTTGCAAGTGAGTTTTCTTTAATAGTTCATGAAAATGAGTGCAAACAACGAACTCTTCCCCCGCCCCCCCCCCCCTCCCCGAGGCCCTTTTGGCCTTCAGTATCAACTATCAAAGGATCGATTGAGATAGCCCGTACAAAAATAAATCTCAAATTAAAATTAATTCTTCAGTCCTATTGTGATGACTTGACCAAATAAATAATTATATAAATTGTAAGAGCATGTCAGTACTGACAGCATGACTTCACTTGAACTTTTTTTCGCCCCGGGGGGGGGGGGGGGGAGGAGTAGAAGGGATATATTCATTGTTTCATTCAACAATAAGCCATCTGACACCTATAATGCAATCCTAAATAAAAGAATTGAAATACAACCTAAAATGCCGACATGAACTGCTAACTCTAAAGAATCTAACCTAAAATATGCTGAATATTCGACCTCCTATATAGTCAATAAAATTATAAATAATTCTCAAGATCTTACTTTTAAGACATAATATATTACATAATTTCACATTGCAATAAAGATTTAGGCTTGTACGTGATCCACCAAAAAGACATTATACTTCAGTCAAAATCATCCCTTAATAATTTAAGAGAAATAATAAATAACCCGTCTCAACATTTTAAAAAAAGTTATAAATTAAAAACATCGAACTTTAAAGAGTAAAGACCTAGATATACAGTTCCGATGACAAGAACTCAAACCTAACAATAGACAAGGCAAAATCATCCAAGCATATACACCGAATGCTAGTCTCTCAATCAAACCTCTCTTTTGAATCCAAGATATATTTTCCAGTGTAATTATTGATCATTGAACAATGTGGGAATTAAGCATAGGCTAAGGTGATGATATACAATTAATCCTTCATGCACGCTATAGTGACTTAATTATGATATGTCACATTCACAAATCACAAAGTATATATGTCAGCATATTCACATTCACATTGTAATCAGGACTGATCATATATGTAACAAACCACACATACATGCATACGTGCCGCCTCTGTCTTATTCTACGGAGTTAATCAGGGATTAGTCTTGCTTTTCCAGACAAACCCACTTCTACAAGCTAAGCATTTATATATCCCCAATTACCCATAAAACATATTGACTTTTTTATTTAAATTTATACTAATTAAGCTTAAGAACATAGAAAATTGAATTGAATATAACTACCAGTACAGGTTGGTTTAAGTGGTTTGACACTTATTTCCCTTAAGCAAGATCTCGGGTTCGAATCTTATAAATGGAGAAAATCTGTGATGGGAGAACTTTACCTCTTATTAGGACAACAGTAACTCGACTGCAGTGAAATGAATTATCCAAGACCCAAAAAAAAAAAAAAAATGAATATCACTGGAGTCATCTTGCATACTCTACATCCTATGCGTGCATGGAAATTAGACTACATATACCAAGTTAAGATTAAACCCCCCCCAAAAAAAAAAACTACCATGGTTTTTTGTTTTATTAATTTTGGTTAATAAAGAAGGATGTATTAGGTATTTTAACATGAGTAGAATAACGCGTGTTATAAGTCTTTTTCCCTCCAGCTTTCTTGACTAGGCTAGTTGCTAAGCTTACTTATGAGATTGAGGAGCCCATAATTAAGGAGGAATGGGGCAATAAGCTTTACAACCTTACATTAACTCATTGAGTAGAATAAATTAGAATAAATTACCGCTTATATAACAAGGGAACTTCTGATTGTATATTGACTTCTGCGTATGCACGTCGAAGATTTAGTTTTCATATACTGAGACATGAAGTTTAATCCAGTTTCGCACCATCTAATATATAAGCATTGACATGTATTGTTATGGTTTATTACAATGGATAAGATTGTTGGCCGATGTGCTCTAGGATACTTCAAATTTGATTTTGAATTCTTATCTAATTATTGCACCAATCATTACACAATCTACATTATTAAGAGATGACAAAGTTATTCAAATGTTTGGATGAATTCGAAAAATAGCAAGGATTCCGGCAAACTCTTCTCGCGTGGCTCAAGTGGTTCAATATATGCAATATAAATATCCTCCTCAGAGCTATATTGGGCGAAATATTGTCACCTAAACTAAACCAATAAACATCAAATGGTGACCAAAATACACTCCCTTGAATGCTGCAAGATGAAAAACATTGAAAATGTGCAATTTGGAATTGCATGGGTTTGTTTTTCTTTTGTTTGTGCCCATTATATTCCGAGTGGTAGTGGTAGTGGTAGTGGTAGTGGTAGTGGTGGGGTTATCCGTTGAGCCGTTAACTAGTTGGATGGTTTACTTCATTCCATTTCAAGGTGCCTCATGCTCATTGCATAGTCATGGCTATGACAAAAACGAATATTCTTCTTCCCCTCTTTGGCATTATTTGTTTATGTCAATTTCCCCTCCCTTTCATGATCTTTGCAATTTTCACCCTACACGAAATATTTCTTTGACAATCTTGAATCCCCCCCCAAAAAAAAATGTATTTGTATTGTGATGTATATTTGTAATGTAATGATGTTTGTTTGGTTCCTTTTTTTTCCCTTTTCATTTTATCCTGATGACATTTTATATATGGGGCCTACTCCTACTAAATCGATCCAAAGACTTTTAAGCTGTCAAATCCTCCTCAATATTTCAGTCTATATGTAATTATGTATGCTTGATACGCATTTGTGTGTCCATACACATGTATTTATGACATTGGCTATAGTTCATACATACTCAACATTTAAGAAAAAATTAATTATTATAAAAGGGTGGACCAACATGGAACAATAATGATGATGATGATGATGATAATAATAATATCAATTATAAAATTATTTTCTATTGATAAGTGTGTCGTCAGTCTATTGTAATAATATATTTGTTACTAATGCTCATTCATATTGACCTCTTATAATATCATCAATTTTGCTGTAAAATTTAACACTTCTTTTGAGATTTTTATAATTGATATTATTTTAAGGTAAAGAGATGAGAGATCAAATACTACCAGTTACCTATTGCAATTACAATATTAAGGATATTTCATATATGTAGCATTAATTAGTTAGCCATCTTGTGGAATCAATAGCTCATGTCCCAACTTGTGAAGGGGGTAATATAAAGGGTACTACATACTTAACTAGCTAGTTAGCATGCTTTGACTTAGTTAAGGATACGTAAAACAAGCCTGGAAGATATAGGCCCTTAGCTAATGAGATGCCGTGGTCATGAGACGGTGAATTAAAAGAGCGACACTTATTATTGTACATTCGAATTGTAGAGCTGATGACGTAATATAATTTGAATTATTTGACCCAAAAAAATTTGCAGCGTATTTTACTAAAAAGGATCATAAAAATAGATGCTGAATTTTAAAAAATAAAAAAAATTACCATATATGATAATCTGAGTCTAGAAAACAGACTTAAAACTACCATATAGTTTGTAAGCAGTCAGAGCCAAGAGAAATTATTATTATTATTATTATTATTATTATTATTATTATTATTATTATTACTACTACTACTACTACTACTATTACTTTATTAGCTTTTTATTAGCAGCTGCCACGGCACGAAGGAATAGAATATCTGGTTCAGGTTTTCTATGGGTCGTGTCCTCTTGTTGTTGCGCTGGTCCCAACCCAAGTGGGCCATGTGATGGGGCTTTGTCAATTACTGGGCCCATTTCTGCTGACTAGGTACCACGTGGACACTAGGCCAATTTTGAATTTTGGTCTTCGTTCTCCCTTTGTTTTCTTTAGAAAATTGTTGTCTTCTAAGTTCTAACCTTTATTCCTTTTCTGTCCTCTATTATCTTTTGGTCGAGTAGTTAAGATTCAAATGTTATAAACAATAGATATCATATGAGACTGTTTAACATAAAATTATTATAAGATACGTACTTTTGTGATCACTTTTAATAAATATAAAGGTGATTAATATTCATTTACAGGCAGCTCTGACATCACTTTATGAGTGATTAGTCACATATATATAAATAAATTACCATAATATGACTCATTAGTTATATTAAAACATTTTAAAAAATTCATGTCATTACAACGCCAATGAAAAACATTCTTATTCAAAAATTTATGTTACATGAATTTTACATGACTTTCATGGGCCATCACTTTCAGTGTTTCATATCAGTGACTAGATAGTCAAATTTTGCTTGAAACTGCAAAATAAAAATGGATTCCTTGGCTCCTTCTTTTTGTCAAAACAAACAGATCGATTGGTCTAGATAGTGCAGAAAAAAATCAACCCAAGTCCAACCGCTTGGGCCCCTGTCCCCAAATTATATGAGAGAGAAAATCATACAATATTGCTTCTACTAATGAAGTACAGTTCGTTTTTCTTCAGATTTCCCTGCTCAAAATTTAACCTTATCATAACTTGCATCTTTTTGGGTGAAAATGATATATGCATGTATTTTATGCTCATACAAATGCAAGTTGGTTCAAGTAGTTTGATACTTGCTCTCCTTAAGTAAGGTCTCGAGTTCGAGTCTTGTGCATGGGGAAAATTTGTGATGTGATCGAGAGCCTTACCCTTTATTGGACCAGCAGTAACTCGACTATAGCGAAATGGAGAATCCAAAACCAAATAAATAATGACTTTTTGCTCATTGATAAATGGTAACAGGTGAACCCCCTAAAAAGGTGTACTTGTCAATGCCAATTAATATATTTGATAAAATGTTTGAGAGTTATTATTAAAATTTTTAAATTTAGTTCTTATTTATATTAAGTTTTGTGTCTCATTAAAAAAACAACGATAAAATAGATAGAAATTATCTCTGCAATCAGAGGCATCATATGTAGATTGTTCGAGATTGACCAATATTATTAATAACAAGAGTATTATTATATATTATAAACATAATTTTTATGGTTTAGCCTCCAAGTGTCCTGTCTCTAGCTAATGAAGGGGACTGTTATTATATATTAACAATAGTAGAATATTAGCACATAATTAGGATTTGTGTGGGAAGTCATAACTTATTTTAATCATGGGGAGTTCAAAGCAAAGTTGATCAATGTTTGATCATGTCCATTTCTCTTTCTATTTGCCATTGACAGTATATTTGCATGGGCTTCTCTTTCCATCTGCTCATCAAAAGGTTTTCATTTGCATCTAAGGGAAACCATGATATGAAAGATAAGGCCGAATCAGGATATAAATTATGAAGATGCTCTGCTAGTGTGAATACAAAGATATATCTTATCAGTGTAAGGTTTTTGATCAACGGTTGATCGACATTTAATTTTAGATACCATAAGTATTAGGATTCCTTATTTTATTATGTTTGTGTACAAATATGTCATACTGATCTTTGTGGGGGAAAAAAAAAGGAGTTACGATATGTAAGACTTCTTAATCATATATGAGCAATTGAAGGAAAGTGCCATTATCAGTAGATTTAGCGTGCATGTCTGCAAATAGGCATATTGCACTCACATTAGCATTGGTGAAAATTATACCTAATTTTTCTCATAATTATTTGCAAAAAGTTTTACCAGAACTAAGTTATTATTGGCCTACAAAGTATTAGAGCTTTTTCATCATATATATATATATTTTTTGTTTATAAGACTTGAGTTTAAGGTCTTCTTTAAAAAAAAAGCAGTACCAAATTCTTTGAACCAAAATTATGTGTTGGTTTTGTGGTGAATTGGTGATATAATATTTTAAGGTTTTGACACAGTGGTAGGAGAACATGGACGCACAATTCAGATTTTGGGCCTAGAAAAATCTAATCCAAATATGTCGCAGCCCAATTATCAAAGACCCCCTCCGCTTACTATTTGGGTGGCCCACCCGTTCAGACCATTTGCTAAACGAAAATCTCGTTCTCAAGCAAAGAATTTCTCTCTCTTCCTCTCTGTCTCTGTCTCTACGCAGAAAGGCGACGGGAGTGAAGTGCGGAATTGTCATCTTCTCTCTTCACTCTCATTCATCTTCCAAAGATCAACGATGGCCAGTAACCCTTCCTCGTCGGAAAAATTAGCCGGAAACTCCGCCGGAAAGCCGGAGAAGCCGCCGGCGAAGCAGCCGGTTTCCCAAGTGGCGTCGATACTGAAAGCGTATTGGATACCTTTGACGCTTTTCGCTCTCTTCGTTCTCTTTCAACTCGTCCTTCTTCCCAACTCTTTCCCCCCTTCTCACTACGACGGTATCTCTCTCTCTCTCTCTCTCTCTCTCTGCGCGCGCGCGCGTGTCATCTATCATATGCCGGGGGAGTTGTTTTGATCATTTGAACTGTGTGTTGATTGTGTCGGTCTTGAATTGTATTTGCAGTTCTTCAGATTAGTAGGAAGAGTTCTATAGAGCAAGTCAAGGAGGCTTATGAGAACTTCGTCTCCAAGTGGTAATTACTTTTAATCAGCACTTGGATTCGTGGATGTTTCTTAGTAGTCATGTATTTTGCAATGTGTTGAGCGAATTGGAGGGAAAGAGGGCCCGCTCTATTCATTCGTTTGTTTCTTGTTTTTTGGGTAAGCGAATGTAGTGGATATCACGGAGGGGAAACGAGGGGGAGGGTAGACGGGTGAGGTTAATTGAATGGGGAAAAGAAGGATGAATCTTCACCTTGTTTGGATGTTATAGTAATTGGAGTTGAAGGAAATGATCAAATGGAGGGTGAGAGGTTAAAAGGAGGTAATTTATTCTGCTACATCATAGGTCATACTTGGCGAAGGGAATACTTTACCTTCGGTACAACATTTATGTGATGCTTCTTTAGTAATTTGGTATGTAACACTTTCTTCTTGGTTGGCTGTTTTTACGGGTCGATTCTGAACGTTGGTGGATACAAAGGTGCTCCCCTCCTGATTGAGGGGGTCACCATCAAAGGTGCTAGAGTTTGGATGTTGTGCTCAATGCTAATTTAAATTATTCATTGGAGAGGGTTGAGTTGGGAAAGAGAGGACTTGTATAAGTTGATTATCAATAAGGCATATGCCATATAGCGATATCAATTCAAAGTTCCTTATATACTTGAAGAAGAGAGTTGGATATGTGGAGAAATTCTTCAACTTCTTTTGTGGTTCTTGTAATTTGCTCACAATAAGTCGGCTATTATGAAAACTCAAGTTCAAAAGATGATGGTTGTAGGGATGAGGATGACTTACTGGATTAGGTAAGGAATGAAGTAGTTAGAGGGAAGGTAGAATTGGCACCAATAGAGGTATGGCTTTGGGAAGTGGGACGTAGATAGTTTGGACACATCAAGAGGAGGAGTATACATGCACACATGAGGTGTGAGAGGATTATCCGTTTGGTAGACAAGAGAGGTAACGGAAGATTAAAGGAGAATTGGAACGAGGTTATCAAACTAACATTTGTCCAATTGCAACTTATAGAGGATATGACTCATGGAGGATATGACTCGTCATAGGAGCTTTCCAAAGGCCTAGGATTAGGGTTGAATATCCTAGGTAAGTTGTTTTTAGCCTTCTTTTTGCACCAAGGCGTTTAATGATGGCTCCTTAGGACCTAGGATGCAGTTTTTCTTATAATTAGATTTGCACTGGTCTCATTAGTTGTCTTTGTTTGCTACTAGCTCCGACCATCTTATTACCGCATGCCAGAGTCTTTTTTTTGGGTTTTATTCAGGGCTCGTTGGGAAGAAAGATGGAATGGTTGTTATTGTTGTTGTTAGTAATGGTTCTCCCATAGATTTCTTTTCATCAACTTCCTTCCGCCCCTAATTGGTCATCGAGGTTTTCAAGAAGATTTTATGTTTGGGCCTCGGGGTTTTTGTCTAAATCTCATCCCATATTTTGAATTGGCAACCAATTCAAGAACTATTAGTGTCTCTCATCTCTTGTATGATGATATTACCATCATCTTTTATGGCAATGGTTGTAGGCTGATAATGATCTCTTGATTTTTTCATATACATATGGTTTAAGGGGTCAAAGAACTTAAGAGCTCCATCCTACCCTTTGAAGATGTGAATAATATGAGGTTACTGTCAAGATAATTTGGGTTTTACACTTTCACTTTCACCCCTTTTTATTGAAACCTTCATATTTGCCTTCCTCTAGGACCAAGATTTAAAGAGAAGTCTGTTTGAGAGCTAGTTTTTCAAGGCTTGAGTGAAGTCTTCGGTGGAAATCCAAGTATGTTACCAGAGCAGAGAAGATGGACTCTTGACAGAAGTGTCTGCTCAAGCACTTTCACTTTCTCTTTTTCCTTTGCCATCTTTACTGCTTACCCAGTTAGGTGGAAAAAAATCGAAAGAACTTCTGCTGGGTTCCTTTTAGGGGTGACTTGGTGTGTATTTTCTTAAAGTTGTGCTCTTAAAAAATATTTGCCCATTAAGGGCTTGTTGTTTTTAGCTTGAAAAAGGTAGACAGAAGTGCTAAGGAGTAGGAAGGAATTAGAAGGGACTAGAAGAAGTTGAAAAGGGTTGGAATTAACAGGAAAAAAAGCCGCTTGGAAGTTGCTGGAAGCACTTATAAAGAAAGTTGTTAGAAAGTGGGAAGAAAGTGGAAGTTATAAAGAAAATTGTTAGGAAATTGGAAGGAACAAAGTGTTGGAAGCGGCTAGACCACGTGTGAATCACTTGGAGAGAAGACTTCCAATCAAAAAAACAGCCTGTAAGAGTAACTTCTTTGCTGGAATATTATTAACCAACCTCTATGTGCTGGTGGTTATGTGTTGGGTAGTTCTGACTCTTCAATGAGTAGCCACTTGGCAAGTGATTATAGAAATCCATGAATGAGAAGGTTAATCTGTGGAGAATGTGGTTGACGTGTATATGGTGCCCAAGGTTTAGATGGATTTTTGTATGCCTAATAGTTCATGAGGGCATAGCCTTAGGAGGTAAATCTCAAGGATGAGATTGATTGTCCTAATTGTCCTTTGGGCTTTCAGGTTGGTGACAATTTTTCTATTTTTTCTTGCCATTATAGCGGGGGTTCTTTTGCTTCTTTCAGAGATTCTTTACTTTTATGTTCCCACAACATGTATAGGTGCTTCCCGTGCACATGATGTTGTGGTGTGAACTAGCGCTGGCCACTTGTCTTTGGTGGTCTAATCTCATCCATGACGCCTTTGCTTTTCTTTTCTTTTCTTTTTTTTTTAAAATTTTCATCACAAACAGATACTATATGTAATAATTAGGGCTATGTACAAGAAATGAAGTTGAAGAAGCATCCTACAAAAGGCTAATTACGATCCCAAGAGTAGGCTATCCAAAAACTTCACAACAACAAAGGAAGAGGAACAAAGCCTTCCTCTTCCGAAAGAATTAAAGTCTTGAGCCGTTTGTCTTGTAACTGATCAAGTGAAGTTTTCACCTCATCAAAAACTCCTTCCAAAACATCCAAAAGATACCATGGGGAATTACTCAGAGAACCCTGTGTTTGACCATTCTTCATGGGGACCTAAAATTTTAAAAACAAATTCTCCATGATGCCATAAGTGATTATGATTAGATTTCAACAAGCTCAGTAAGTTTGCTCCCCGGAGTCTTCACGTCATAGGTAGGTGGCATCTGTACTCTTAAGAGTATAAGTAAGCTTTTACAGTTATGTTAATCATCTGTATCTCCCTTTCTTAATGCTTGCAACTATTCTATATTGTTTAGATGAACGGTTTCCTTAGACTTTATTTGAAAGTCAATGGTTCCTGTAAAGGTTTCTTCTCCTGCACCCCAATTTAGGAAACATCTCAAGGGATGTATTGAACAATATTTTTAAAAAGAGGGAAAAAATCGTGGTGAATGGATGCTTCAGATGCTAAGGAGAATTGGATTCTCCTTGTTACTTGGTGCCTCATTGTCATTTTGCAAGTGCTCTTTGAGTTAGCTTTGGGCCTTTTCTCTTGGTGCTCCAAACTCGATTAGGAACTACCTCCTCGCCTAGAATTCTGTATTTGGAATTTTGAGAAAAAAGACTACCATGCTTCCAAGTTCCAACCCTTTCCACTGAATCTGAAAGTTGACTACTGAAAGTTGATAGTTTGTCGTTGCCCTCTTTATCGGACTCTAGTAGAGAGAGGATTGACTATTGAGTTGGAATTTACTACGGAGGAAGTTGCTAGAGCTCTTCATGACTGTTGTGGTAATATTGCGTCCAGTCCGGATGGCATGATTTTGGTGTTCCTTCATGCTAATCGTTGATGCGAAGAGATTGTTCTCTGATTTTTTTTTTCACATAGGGAGACTGTGGCTTCTTAATGTTACTTTTATTTGGTTGATTCCTTACAAAGAAAATGCTGAAATATTAGAAACTATCGTTCGTTATTTTGATTTGAGTTTGTTTATAAGTTGCCGTTGAAGGCATTGGCTCATAGATTGAGATTTGTCATTGGGGTTCTTATCTATGGAACCGGAATGCTTTTGTTAGGGGGCGTCAAATTTTGGTTGGTGTGATTATTGCTAATGAGCTTTTTGATTCGAGGATAAGTGGGAAATCCTAGGGTTGTTTGTAAGTTTGACATTGAGAAGACATATGACCATGTTAACTAAGAGGTCCTTATTTCTATTATGAAAAGAATGCGATGCAGGAAGAGATGGATTACGTGGATATGTCAATTTATCTCTTTAACGTCCTTACCGTGCTTGTCAAGGGCTCTCCAACATTGTTTCTGGGCTGTGCTTGTCAAAGGCTTCATTAGGGGCCCCATATGAGCCATCCTTCCTCTTCTTTTTTTCCATTATGGAGGTTTTCACAAGGGTGTTATGCTTAGGTCTCCTCTTTGGGTTTTCGGTCTTGTCTCTGGGTTTTCCATGGGCTGAATAAATTTGGCTACTATTTATGTCTTTCCTCTTTTCTTTGCTGATGACACCAATATATTTTGTGATAATGATTGTGAGCAGATGCTGAAGCTTTGGTTTGATGCCTTAGTTTGAGGCTTGACAGTAGATTGGGCAAAAAACTTTATTTTGCTGGTGGGTCAGGTAGATAATGTCTGATTACTTTTGTGTATTTTGGGATGCTTTAGGATGCACGGTTGATTCCCTTCCATCTTCATATATCTTGGAGCAAAATTCAAGGAAAAATCCATTTTGGAACCACTGTTGGGGTTTGAGAGAAGACTCTAGGGGTGGACGTTAAAATACCTTTATAAGGGTGTCAAAAGTGTCTTTCCGAGCTTTCTCACTTTCTGTCTTTCTTTGTTTCCCATTCCATCATCAGTGGCAAACTAGTTAGAAGCTATTTAAAGGAAGTTTCTTTGGGGTTCTTTCAGTTGTGGTTTTAAGTATATCTGGTGTGATGGAATATTGTTAAGCTTTCCATCGATGATGGAGGGTTAGGTGTTGGAGACTTAAGGGTTTCTTTAAGGAGGCTTTGCTTTCTAAGTGGTTAGGAGATTCATGAATGAGAAGACCAACCTTTGGAGAAGGGTGATTTGCAATAATTGTATCGTTCTAGATCCATCCGTCGTTATGGGCTAAGCCTTTGGAGGTACATCCGTACATATGTAAAGGATGGGCAAGATTTTATCCCCATTTTTCTTTTTAAGTTGGTGCTGCGTCTACAATCCTCTTCTTTTTTTTTTTGACATTATCGTTGGTGTGAAGGTGCTCTCTTGAGAGACCTTTTCTCCTCTCTTTATGCTCTAGCGGCCCATAGAGATGGTTGCATTGCTAATGATTGTGAGCAAGCTTCTAGCTCTTGCATTTGGTCGCCGGTGTATATCCGCGATGCCTTTTCCAATGATGTCGCTTTGCCTTTTGTCAACTTTCTTAATAAGCTCAATGGATTGTGTTGGGGAATCTTCTTTTGATTCAGGTAGATGGGGTCTTAAGTCTTAACTCTAAAGGGATTTCATTGTCAAGTCTTACTAGAGGAAGTGTGCCTATTTGCTTTCTTCACCTATATAATCGCTTTCGGAAGTTCAATTCCCATGGATCTTTATATGGAAATCTTTACCTCCATTTAATATTTTTTGGAAGCACCCCGCGGGTGTATTTTGACTTGCAATAATTTACAGTAGAGGGGTAAGATCCTGATGAATGGGTGTTTTGTGTGCAAATTGGATTTAGAATTATTGATTACTTGCTGCTTCGTTTTTTTTTTTTTTTTTAAGAGCTTTATAGGATCTAACCTTTGGTCGCTTAGGAGTTTCTTGGGTCGTTGCTAACTCTATCAGGAATCCTCTCTTCACTCGGGAGGGCTTTTTTGGTAGGAAAGCTAGAAAGAAGAATGCTATTTTATTGCCACATGTGATTTTGTGAAGCATTTGACATGAGGAACATAAGAGTATGTAGGGTGCGGAGATGCCTCCTCAGCTCTTTAAAGAGAATTTCCTCAAGACTCTCTATTTTTGGGATATGGGGGTCTTTTGTTATTCTTCCTTTGATCTTGTAGGTTTTGTGGATGGTTGCCATATTGGATGTGTGTAGCCTTTTGTGACATGTTAACTTTGCATCCAACCTTTTGTTCCCTATGTATATAAGATATATCTTCTTCTTTTGCTTATCCCCCCCAAAAAAAATAAATAAATATTTGGAGCATTTGGAGAAAAAAGAGTCTTTGAGGATTTGGAAACATCGCTTCAACACACTAAAATAACTGGGTCAAGGCTCTTTATTTTGGGGCAATGGGAAAATTTTCTATTCTTCATTTTATGTTGTTGACTTTATGAATAGCATCTACTTCAGATGTATGTACTTTTTTGCAGGATGCTTGCTTTCAATCTATCCCAATAGGCTTAAATATTGTACACTATATATTTGTCTCTTCCTTATGAATCCCCCCCCCCCCCAAAAAAGGGATGAGCATGTCTGATGTCTCTGTGCTCCTTAGTTTGCACATGCATCAAAGTGGACCATACATTGTATTCGCAGCCATGTTGCGCCCTATGGTAGTTTCTCTACCAACATTGTTAACACAGTTCTTGTGTAGAAAGTGCTCTCTATGTGAGTGTTTTTGTGGCTCTAATACAACATCCCTCTATTGGATTTTTGACGATTTGATATGTAGCACTTGGTATGATGCATGTCAATATCTATGCTTCCATGTGGCTCGCATGTGTATCAAGGTAACCTTTTATCTTTATGTATGGCTACATTGATGCACCACCTGAGGTAGTTTCACTATTGGACTTGTTATTTATGTCTATTGCATCACGGTCGTGTGAATAACATTATTCAAGTAAGCCATTGTGCGCTAACTATTTTTTATTGCTGTCTTCATGTTTTCTCTAGTTTATTTGGTTTTTCTTAACATTATTTTCCAGTTTATGTTTGATGTTATTGCTATCTGGTTTATGTTGTTTCTCTAAACTATGCTTATTTTAATTTTGCTGTTTGGCAAAATTTCAGGGACTCAGAAACAGAACTTCCTACAACAAATGATTTTGTCAAGGTTATTATGCCATTGACTGTCCTCTTCTTTTTATTAGATTTATTCCTCATTCTGTACACCACACCCAAAAGGTCCTTGACATCATTTCAAGGAAGCAAGGCAATTCATATTTCCTGCCTGGCTTGAAATGTTAGAAGAAATAGTATAACAATTTGAGAAACCCTGCAATTATTGTGAGATATTATTAACACCCCCCCCCCCCCGCAAAAAGTGTGGTATTGGCATCGTTTTTTAAATTTATTTTTTGGTTTTTTTGATGAGGAAAACATAATATATTTGATAAGGGATACATACAAGAGAGGATGCTAAAGAAGCATCCCTCATAAGGCTACTTACAACCCGAGATAGGTTATCCACAAAATCAACATCATCAATTAGAGAGGAACAAAAACCTCCTCCTTCCAGAAGAATAAAGTATTGAGCTACTTGTCTTTTAATCGCTTAAGTGAAGTTTCAACCCCATCAAAAACCCTCCTAGTTCTCTCCATCCATAACATCCAAAAGATAGCATGTGCAATTGCTCCCAAAACTCTATTTTTAACCTTTCTTCCAAAAAAACCTTTCTGAAGCCATATTTGAAGCCTCACCATACTAGGCACTACCCAATGGAGACCCAAACAATTATAAGCTAATTTCCAAACTTTTCTAGCAACTAGACAATGTAGGAGTGGATGATATTTTCCACAATCCTGTCGCCCATGAAGTACCTATCGATCAAAATTTTACCTTTGGTTTCCACTCGAAGGATACTTCCAAAGGAGCAGAAGGCTTACAAATAAAATTCCAAGGGAAACCACAAATAAAGCAAGATGATGTATCCCCAAAAGGGGAAGAGAGGTGAAGTAATATTTTAGAGTGAATTTCCTCGTGGCATTGAGGTTCCACCTAACTATATCCTGCATGGAATCGTTGAAACAAACCCAACCAAGCATGTTGAAAACTGAGCAATGCTATCATCCTTTGGAAATACATCACAAACGGGGCCCAACAATTGAAGAGGATACAAATAATCGGAGACACATCTGTACCCCTGTCCACTGCAAGGGACTCATTGAAAATGTTCAAGTCTCTAATGACTAAGTTGCCCTCAGGAAAAGGTTGACTAACAATATTCCGTTTAACCAAGTGGTACTAAAAATCATCCCCAAAAGACCCCCACAAGAAACTGTATTGAATGGATTCTGGCTTATTTGGCACCACACAAAGGATTGGAAAAAGAGAAAGAAAGCAAGTTAGGATACCAGAAAGGGCGCTGTTGATAAGGGTTAATCTTCCCCTTTTAGTATTGGCTTTTGCACCAGAAAATCTTTTATGAAACCTCAAAATGACCAATTCCCAAATAGACTTCTCTTTAAATTTTGTACCAAAGGGAAGTCTGAGATAAGAAGAAGGGAGCCACAACCAAAATTTTTGTGAGTAAATGGGTCATATCTGATTGTCCACTTCCCTTACGGATGAGTTAGATGTCTTAGTTAGTGTTGAGTCAAACCACTGCAACAATGTATCACTTTTGCGGGGTTCGAGGGAGATCTAGATGTAGACGGCCTTACTCCCCACAAAGAGATCGATTTTAAGAGATTCACAAAAAAAATTTTGAGAAAAGGTTTTTGAAGTTGAAAATCTTTTGACATAGAAAAGGTAATGTATACATTTTAAACACTCAAGTATGCAGTGAAGATTAATAATATCTCATGATCACAAACTATGCTTGTGTCGTGTGCAAAAACGAGGCGATAAATCTATGGGGTTAAAGAATGGAGCCTCCTACTGAAAAGCCAAGAGAGAGACTGGCTTGGGTTGTCGCATACAACATTCTACTCAAAACTTCTATGACAAGAATGAAAAGGAGTGGTGGATAGCTTCACCCTTCAAAGTCCTTTGAAAGCACAAAAGAAGTCTATTGGGGAACCAATCCATTATTAACAAGCACTGTGAAAGAAGTGGTGGAAATGCACCAAAATGCCCCCCAAATCCATTTGTCCTCGAAACCCATTCTTCTCATGATGTAAATAAGAAATTCTCGGTTGACGTAGATCATTAGCCTTTGTAATATCAAGTTTACAGATTACCCCTGATCTTCCCTCCTGGATTTGTGAATGAGCAAGTCTGTTTTGGTAATACCTTAATACCTTTTGATGGAGATCAAAACTTTTTTTATTTTATCCTATATGACGTATCTGGTTCAATACTTAATTGGTTTGTTTAAAACCTAACCTAACTTATAGACACAAGAAAAATCAACCGATTAATTGGGTTTGGATAGAAAACTATCTAGCTTGTTAGAACCTGATTTTCTATGTTCAAAAACTCATCGCTAGGGCAGATTAAAAGAACTTTCGAGTCTCTCCCCCTCGCGACTAGCACGACCCCCATTCCTCTCTCCCCAGGTGCTGGTCCTTGATGGCCGGTGAAGCTCAGGGTGCCCGGAGTGGCCATCAGAGGTCCACCTGAGGTCTGCTGGACTTTAGGTCTTCGGGAGCCGCTGGTCGTCCACTTCGCCGGTCGTCTTGGGCCTGTTTTGGCTCTTCCTTGTTGTTTCTTCAGATTTCTGCGCCGGTGGAGGTCTTGAGTGTTTTCCGGTCACTGCTTTGGGTTGGCCGGCAGTTTGTCAGTTCCGGTGAGTTTTGGTGGGGGTTTTCCGGTCGCCGACAACTTTTTCGGTCATCGAAATCTCGCTGGTATTCCCTCAGCTCTCTTCTTCTGGCCCAGACTCTGCCGTTTTCTCCTCTGGTGCTGCTGTTGTTCTATCCGTCCAGTCGCCGGTGAGTGGCTTTTGTGTTATTCCTACACGTTTTCTTTCTTCTCCGGCCACGGTTTGGTGTACGTGGGTTCAATGGTCAGTTCTTTGGTCCCCGTCTTAGCTTGTTTCATTCTGTGGTTTTTCTTCCTCCCCTATCTTTGCATTGGCCTCGTGTTCTGTCATGTATGCTGCTGTGAGGGTGGAGGGGAATCTCCTGGAAGTGTCTAGGGGTATGGGAGGTCCTTTTCCTTTTAAAGTTGGTGAATCCAGTAAAGGGAAAATGTCATTTATCCAGTTGAGCCTCCAGGAGCTTCGATGGGTGGCAGTTCAAATGGTTCGCTTCTGCTTCTCAAAGGGAGAACCATTGTGGTTGAAAACTTTTAGGTGGGGTCAGAGGTGTCTATTGCTTCAACTGAGAAAGAATAACAAAGGTAGATTCATTGTACTCTCTCTTTTGGGCAATGGTGGGAAGGTTAGGACTGTGATCTTCCTTGAGGGTGCAAAGGCTGAGCATTGGTTTGGGGTGACAAAGATTTTCAAGGAAACTCTGATTGAAGGCCACAAGAAGCGATCTCATTCATTAAGGAATGCTCCTATTTCCTCTAGGCTTCGTGTGAGCAGGGATAGGTCTTTTGCTAGTGTCGTTCGAGGGCAACTAGGTGGCCCCCCTAATTCTTCCTTGATGGGTTGGAAGTGTAGGGATTGTGGATCATGGGATGTTTGTGCAGCTGTGGTAGGCGAAGTTCACAATGGTAGTGGTGACAGGTTGAAGCAGAAGGTCTCCTTCAAGGACAATGTTGAGGATGTGCCAGTGTCTCCTGTCACGAAGGGTGGTCCTAAGGAGTGTGTGGAGGCCTCTTCTCTCTGCATTAACCAATTTCAGGTGTTGAGAGATCATTTGGAGAACTATCCCTCCTCTGATTGTGAGTGCAGTTCCCCGTGTGCCTCAAGGGTCCCAGAATCACCTCTTAATGTGGTGGAGGAGGAGTTGCATTCTGCAACTCGCTCACTAGCCACGAGTGTGGTAATTTACTCTCGTAGGAAGAAGTTTGGAAAGACTAAGCTTGCTGTTGAAGCTGGTTCGGGTGCTCCAAGCAGGCAGGAGGTGGGAGGGTCTTCTTTGTTTGAGGAAGCTCTCCATCAAGCCCACACTCAAGGTTTAGATGATGTTGCATTAGTTGGTTCTGCTTATGCAGGAAATGTTAGTGAAGGCTTTGCGTGGGTCTTGGAAAGAATGATCTTTTTTTGTAAGAAGATGGGTTTGGCCATTGAAGGTAGAGAGATGGAGTTGCTCTCTTTTCTTGCCTCGCTGGAAGCCAATAGAATGAAAGGTGATCAACTAGTGGAAGAGGGCAGGGGGGATGCTGTTGCAAGGGAGAGATTGTCTTCGAATGAGGCCAGCCGTTAAAGTTTTTGCCTGGAATGTCAGGGGGCTCAATTGTCCAAACAAGCGAGGGGACGTTAAGTGGGTGTTGCGCACTTTCGCGTGTGATGTTGCCATTCTCCAAGAATCCAAGTTGGAAGTTGTAAATCGTCCAACAGCGATTAGTCTGTGGGGTCGTCATCCGATTGAGTGGCGTTACTTACCCTCAGTGGGTCGCTCGGGCGACATTATTGTCATCTGGGATCCTCAAGTCTTGGAGCTTGGTGACTCTTGCACTAGGTCGTTTTCTGTTTGCTGTAAGTTTAGGTTGCTGGAGGACAATTTTGAGTGGGGTTTGATTGGGGTATTTGGGCCTAATGACTACTATATGCGACGGGCCTTATTTGAGGAGGAGTTGTTCTTTATGTCCTCTTGGGACATACCGTGGTGCTTGGGTGGGGACTTTAATGTCATCAGGTTTCCTTCGGAGAGATCCTCAGGTGGTCGGTCGTCTTGGGCAATGAGAGAGTTCTCTAGTTTTATTGATTATTGCAATCTGATCGATCCGCCACTGGAAGGTGCTCGCTTTACTTGGTCCAGCCATGAGGAGGTTCCTGTGTTATCTCGCATTGACCGATTTTTATTCTCGGTTGAGTGGGAAGACCACTTCCGGGGGGTTCATCAAGTTACCCTTCCGAAAATTACTTCGGACCATTTTTTCATTCTCCTTTGGGTTGGGGAAGCCTCCAAAGGTAGACGTCCGTTTAAATTTGAAAATATGTGGCTTGAAGTGGATGGCTTTAGTGACCTTGTCAAATCTTTTTGGGGTGAGCTGGCTGTCAGTGGCCCCTCTAGTTTTGTTTTGGCAAAGAAACTGAACTTTTTGAAGTCCAAACTCAAACAGTGGAACAGGGATGTGTTTGGCCATTTAGAGTTAAAGATGGCTAGTTTGGTGGAGAAAGTGAAGCTCTTAGATGAGAAGGAGCAACAACAGTCTCTCTCATGGGTAGATAAAATTGAAAGACTGGAAGTTAAAAAAGAGCTCTCTCTCGTGCAAAGGTCCATTGATATTTTCTGGCGCCAAAGAGCAAAGCAGCAATGGATGGTGGATGGTGATCGCAACACCAAATTTTTCCATCAGGTGGCAAATAGGAGAAGAATGTTTAATGCCATTCACAAAATCAAAGTGGATGGCGAGCTCTGAGGATGTTGCCTTGACTAATGATGTAATGGTCCACTTCTATGAAAATCTGTATAATGAAGATCATCCATCAAGGATCTTTCTTGATGGTATTACTTTTGCCTCTATTAGTCTTGATGATGCTAGGGATCTTGAAAATGAGTTTACTGAAGCTGAAGTTTGGAATGCCATCACTGAGTTAGGAAATGAGAAAGCGCCAGCCAGACGGCTTCAATTTAGCCTTTTTTCAGCAGTGTTGGTCTACTGTCAAGGAGAAAGTTATGGGTTTTTTTTGCTGATTTCCATAATAAAGGTGTCTTGGAGAAAAGTTTAAATGCCACTTTTATTAGTTTGATTCCCAAAGTGGTTGGCGCTGATGATATTAAGCCTTTTAGGCCCATCAGTTTGGTAGGGAGTGTTTATAAGATCCTTGCCAAAGTCCTTGCTTCAAGATTGAGGAAAGTTGTTGGAAAAATTGTGGGTCCCTTGCAGCATGCTTTTGTTCCTGGCCGTCAAATCTTGGATGCTGTCTTGATTGCCAATGAGTGCATCGATTTTTATTTAAGATCTGGGATTTCGGGTATCCTGTGTAAGCTTGACATTGAGAAGGCTTATGATCATGTCTCTTGGAGTTTTCTTTTGGCTATCGTTGAGAAAATGGGTTTCCCTAGCAAGTGGAGGAAATGGATCTCTTTTTGTATTTCCACTGTGCCCTTCTCTATCTTGATTAATGGTGAAGCATCTGGTTTTTTCTCTAGTTCAAGAGGTCTAAGGCAAGGGGACCCTTTGTTGCCTTTATTGTTCATTTTGGTTATGGAGATGCTTAGTAAGTTGGTGATCAAAGCAGGTGAGGAGGGTTTCTTGAATGGCTTTCGGATTAGCAACCCTCATTCCGAGGGTTTGTTGATTTCTCATTTGCTCTTTGCCGATGATACCCTTGTTTGTTGCAAGCCGGATGAAAGTAATTTGGGTTACTTAAGGTGCATCCTTCTGCTGTTTGAAGCTATGTCTGGGCTAAGGGTTAACCTTTCCAAAAGCGCACTCATCTCTGTTGGTGAGGTGCCTAATGTTCATGATTTGGCCCGGTTCTTTGGATGTGGAGTTGAGCATTTGCCTTCTCCTTCTCTTGGTCTTCCTCTTGGTGCTTTTTATAAGAGCATAACAGTATGTGACGTAGTGATTGAGAGGTTACATAAAAAATTGACAGGCTGGAAGTCTAAGCTTTTGTCCAGAGGGGGCAGACTGACTCTTTTGAAGAGCACTTTGAGTAGTTTACCTATCTACTTCATGTCTTTATTCACCATCCCAGCTAATATTGCTTATCGGTTAGAGAAAATCATGATAGATTTTCTTTGAAATTCTATTGATAATGGTAATGGCCTCCATTGGGTTAATTGGAACGATGTGTGTCGTCCTAAGCAAGAGGGAGGACTTGGCATAAGACCTCTCCGTGTTATGAACGATGCTTTGAAGACCAAATGGTTGTGGAGGTTTGCAAAGGAGGATGATGCTATGTGGAGAAACATGATCAAGGCAAAATATGGGGTGGATGAGATGGGTTGGTGGAGTAAGAAGAGTTTTTATGCCCACGGTGTTGGTTGTTGGAAATCTATTTTATCAGGTCTTGGGCCGTTCAAATCTTTAGTGCATTTTGAGGTGAAGGATGGCTCAAAGGTGTTATTTTGGCATGATTTGTGGTGTGGGGAGTGGCCTTTAAAAACTCTTCTTCCAGATCTTTTTACGATGGCTCGTCTGAAGTATGCCACGGTCCAAGAAGTTGTTTCTTGGAATGGGGACATTAGCCATTGAAACTTGACTTTTGTGAGGAATCTCAATGATTGGGAAGAGGACAGTTTTTGTGATTTGTTAGCCGTGCTTGCTGGCAAAGAGGTTCTGTCGCAAGGAAAGGATGAGATTGTGTGGCCACTTAACTCTAAGGGATCCTTTAGCATGAAGAGTTTTTGTTCCACACATTCTGATGCCTTGGATGGCTATGATTTTGCGGCTAAGTCCATTTGAAAGTCTAAAGCTTTCACAAAAGTGTTTCTTTGCGTGGGCAGCCACAATAGGAAAGATCCCTACTGATGACATGCTTAGAAGACGAAATTTTAGAGGTCCGAGCGGATGCTCTTTGTGCTTAAAGGAGGAAGAAACCGCGGATCATCTTCTTGTACATTGTCAATGGGTTTCCGCATTTTGGGATTTAGCTCTCTCTGATGGGGATTAGTTGGGTTCAACCTTCTAATGTTAGAGATGTGGTAGTAGCTTGGAGGAGAAGGATGAAGAAGAGTTGGGTCCTTGGAGTTTGGAATATGATGCCTTTGGCTATTTGGTGGACTACGTGGAAGGAGAGAAATCGTCGTATCTTTGATGAAAAAGCCCTGTCATTTCAAGATTTTAAGCTTTATTTTTTGAGATTGTTGTATAGTTGGAGTGTCGGGCTATGTGGTAACAAAAATTTAAATTTTTTGGCTTTTGTCGATTGCATTATGGATGAGAGCTTAAGGGCATAATGTTTTTGTATTTGCCCCTTTTGTGAATGGGTGACATCCCTTTGGTGTCCTTTCAATATACCTCTTGATTACCTACCCCCCAAAAAAACAAAAAAAAACTATCTAGCTTTTTAGCAATTGAGGAAGCATCAACAATCTGAAAGACCAGCTGCGAAAAGTTTTTTGATTTCTTGAAATCAAACTGGCGATGACACTTCTTAGTCTGATGGCCCACACCTTTGATAGAAGCTTGTAAATACAGCTGACCAATCGATAATCCTTAACTTATTCATGAAAGTTGCATCGGGCCTTTTGCAAAAGTTTCCTGTGGAATGAAATTCTGTGAACATTTTCAAAATATCAGGCTCGAAAGTATCCCATTTGTCCTGAAGAAATGCCGTAGTCATGCCATCTGGCTTAGGAGCCTTGTCACCACAGCACTGATGGAAAGCCTTAAAGTACTTCCTCCTCAGAAACAGGAAGCTCGATATCAACTGGCTGTTATGTAACCGATAATAATCCTAGTACACTAGAAAGATAAGTACCGCATGATATGCTATAAAAATTTCAATCAAAAAATATGTTGTAAAAATAAACACGATGATAATGAAAAGAAAAAAGCAAAAAAAAATTCTGAAAATTGACTTCTATCCTATTTCCTTGTTCTTCATATTTATATTTTATTCTGGCCTTTTTAAGATTGGACATTGTTAATGGACAAAAATCCTGGATGGAGAACATGAGATGGTGGAGATTCCTTTGCCACATAGATCTCCAGAATGGCCTCATTGGCCTGTCCTTTTTTTTTACCATTGTCATGAAACCATTATTTTTTCTTATGCTTCAAATCTGGAAACGCCAACTTTTTGAACAAAAACTAGCTATGGCGTTATGTTTTGGAGCACAGATAAGCCCTTCAAAGAGGTGAGACTGTCCCAGGAAAGAGTTACTTGGATGGACCATAACAATCACCAGTTTGTGGTGGGCATGGACTTTGTAAATTTATGTTTTCTATATGGCCATGGAAAATTCCCCTTTTTTTTTGGGGGGGGGGGGGGGAGGGGGTCGAGAGGGTTATGGAAACTTTGTGCACACACCATCTAGGGAGAACTGACCCCTTTCTTCCTTGCATCCTATTACCATGCTACCCCCAAATGGGTTGAGAGAAAATGGAGTTAGTATTTTGTTTTTTGATAAGTGAGAAAATGGTTGACTGTTTAGATCTGGAACTTTAAAAATATTCCCACTCAAGAAGCCACCTTTGACTTCCTTGCTGTCAGCGTTCTACAAGGTGTAAAAGAGGAGTTAAAAAGGTTTATATATGAGACATGGTTGGCGACTCTGAGCAACATTATTTTGGCCTTCTATAAGGAGTTTTGCTTGGTGATTGATGGGGAGATCATGTACTTGAATCAATTCCTTAGTCTCCTATAAGGTTGTAATTATTGGAATGTGGAATTCTTTTCCTTAAAATGTGCTTTGATTTGCAGATTCGATATGCTTATGAGCTATTAACTAATCCGTTATGGAAAAGAGACTATGACTTATTTGGAATTGATGAGCACCAGGTGCATTTAGCTCTATTTTATTTGTGTGCAGTGCTGCTTTCTGTCTTCTCAATTTGTATTTTGTTCTGAATAACATTGCTGGATGTAGCATGTTCTCGAAAACATCACGCAGCTGAATTCTGGGGAGGGATATTCTGCACCGAGCCTTCCTTTACTGGATGTTGGATCTTTTGGTTAGTTATGTTCATTTCTTTTCCTTGCTTTCCTAATATAGATGCAGTATGATGAAGCAATGAAGCTAAGCCTGTGGCATACTAATGCATGTGGCTTATTTATCACACAGAAATGCATGGGAATGATTTAAATTTTCTTTCCTCTGAAGATTTCCTATCTATTATAGAAAATGAGAGGTCATCCTTAATCCAGGTGAGTTATTTGCTAGCATCTTTTCTTTAGTATGAGGAAATATATGATTATTAGCATCCTTTCCGCTTCACCTACAGTTACACTAGTCTATCCGGGGTGTTCTATCCATTTCGTCCAGGTTTTAGTTGAATTACCATTTTCTGGGTGCCTTAGTAGGGGACAAGTGATATCCTATGGTTTTGCTGATAAGTTGAATTTTGTGCAGGTATATTCGAATGGAAGCAACCGATGCAAACAATTTTCAAGCAAATGGAAAAAAATTGGTATTTTCTACATTTGATCGATGTGAAAATATTCGGCATTTTCTGCATTTGCTCTTCGTCAAAATATTCCTATCTTTTTGTATGCTGTCAATCCTCCTGTTTGAGCATATTTCTTATATACGATTTGGAATATTGTATCTCATTGAATCACTGTGTGTCTGAGGAGGTGAGGATCTAGGTCTTTTTTACTGATTTATTTGTTTCCTTGTCAGTTTTAACATATTTCTGCTTCTATATGATGTGCTGCTTTTGGAAGATTGTATCTCGTTGAATCACTAGATGTCTCAGGAAGTGAGGATCTTGGTCCTTTTTACAGGTGATTGTTTCTTTGTCAGTTTTAGCATATCTTCTTTCTCACTTATGTGTCTAGGATTCCGGGCAGTTCATCTCCACATTCTTTACCAAAAAGGGGTAAACAAAAGATACAAGTGAATTTGTTGTTCATACCCCTACAAGCACTCATGCACACTGAGAGACTGACAATAAATCACTGATAAGTAATTAATCTTTTTATATCTGACATTCGCTACGTGCTGCTCACTTCGAATCTTCGTTTGGCTCCAGCACTAGAATTGTGCTTCTTTGTCCTCTAGGTGGGTTACTCAATTTCATTCCTTAAATCAGAGTTAAGTAAAGCATGATTTGGGACCTCTTACAGATTTGGGGTCATTATCCTAAGTTTTGAAGAGGAAGGGAACAATTTAAAATGATAGCAATGACAATATCTGAAGTGGAAAGGTGGAGTTGGTCCGGATGATAGCAATACCAAGTTATAATATGATGTAACCTATTGACTACTGGTTACAAACATTGTCGCACCGTGCAGTGTGGAATGAATGCTTGTGTTGAGTATCAAGCTTTACACCGAGCATAAGTGTGTAACCACAACTAAGTACATTCTGTGTTCATAGCTTGAGCAGGATCTGAAAAGAGAGCTTTTACACACAAAATGCCAATTAACGTCATTAAGTGTAAGATGATTTACGGGATAAATAATCACATCCTAATCCAATCTAAGGTTCTGTTTTTTTCGTTGGTAAATTGGGGTTGGCAAAAGGGTGAAGTTGGTTGAGATAGGTTGAAGTGGGTTAAAGTGGGTTGAGGTTGGTATTTTTTGTTGAAGTGGATTGAAGTAGGTTGAAGTTGGTATATTTTTAAAGTTGGTTAAAATAGTGAGAATAAAATTTTGAAGGAGGTGGGTTGAAGTGGGTTAAAGTTGGTATTTTTTATTGAAGTTGGTTGAAGTTGGTCGAAGTAGGTTGAAGTTGGTAAATTGAAAAAGATCAACGAAAAGAACAGGCCCTAAATGGAGACACAAGTGTGAAATCATCAATTGTTTGTGATTTTGAGCCAGTTGTTTGGTTCAAAGTACCTTGTGTTAGATAAGGCTTAAGTCTAGGAGTTGTACAACTGTATAGATATCAGATTGAGGGATATTTTTAGCATAAAAGAAGTGTCAAATGGCCATACCCTGGTTCCCCGATATGGGTATTTGAGGTGCAATGAAGAGTCTTGGTTACGTAGAAAGATTCGTTTATCAAGGTCATTTTATTCTACGTTCTTCAATCAATTTGTTCTCTCTTTGTATGTGAGTCGACAAAATCTTGAGAACATTTGAAAATAACTACAAATGATATTCATCTGCCAAAACCTCATATCACTCGGTTTGACGGGTTCAAAGTTCAAGGGAGCAGCAGAGCACTATGTCATTGGATTGATGAGGTGGCTTCATTACGGCAGGAGCAACAAACTTAGGTGATGCTACTATTTTCTTAGTTGAGGCTACAACATTCCGTGCTAGAGTAGGATTTTCCGGATATCTCAATGTGAGAACAATGTGAGAACAAAGATATTATTCAAGCGCTTCAGAGACAACTTCAGATGCTATGGTGGTTGATTCATTAAGATACCAAAGCGGTGCTCAGAGGAATGCATCCCAAATAAACTGACAAAATCAACTTCTTCACGTAAAGGGGAGCAAGAGTCTTGTTTATACTAGACTATGGACTTGTGCTCAATCTCTCTTTGATGCTTTGAAGTGATTTTCTCACACCTTCAGATGGCTCATTGGTTTCATTCAGACCAAGTACTCCAATGAGTGTAGGGATGAGCTAGTGAGCTTATGTCGAGCTCTTTTGCTAAAGAGGCCTTCCCAAGCCAATAGATTGTAGATGAAAGCTAAAAAACCTGTAAATTTTTTCTAGCATTTAACCTAGAAATAGAAATAAAAGAATCAAGAATATAAAGTAATATTTGCTAGACACCTTGGCACCTCATTCATTGTGGAAAGCTTCTCACATTGCTGTTCTCGTACCCTGAATGGGGGTGAACTGTGTTTTCTGCAGCTAACATTTTGACTTTATGAATGTTACTTGCTCCATAGTCAAGCTATAGACTTCTGATATTGTAGCTCTCGACAACACAAACTGTTGTATTTTCCTAACTACTGTTGTCAGTGCTGAAAATATGGTTGGTGGCCAATTCGTAACACATCTAAGCGAATGTATGAGAGGTCACTTTTATATTATAATTCATAAGCCTGTGAGTAACTAAGCACTAAGCACTAACCAGATGATTGGCAGGGTTCCAAATGGCAAACACAATGCAATGTTTATTTATCTCCCGCTTGTCCTGGATTACTTTGCGAAGCATAGGGATTCCTTACCTAATTAGTGCACCCCTTCAGTAGCTGCTAACTTTTGATGAATGATGATATGATATTGACACATGGCTTTAATGTTTTTTGGTCTCGTGTCTGCTTCAGGTCCTCCCTACTTCTTCCCTTCTTTCTTTTATAGTTCATGGTGATTGCAAGGGTGTCTTGTGTATCACCTCGTCTTTTTAGGATAGTCTTCTAGGGTTTTTGTTCATTGTTGCCAATAGGGGTCCATTGACTATCTAACACACAGGAATCGCTCTCAAAAGTTCATCACGTGCCCTCGACAGTTATACCATTTGGTGGTTCTAAACAGCCACTCTTATAATCTCCATGTGCACAGGTGGATCATTTTCTGATTCGAGCCTTTGTTTGCTACGGACTAATCAGCAATCTCATTGTTCCTTGAGATACTAGTGATTTCCTGTTGTTGTTCCACGCCTTCACCATATTGTGTTGTTCAATTATGTCCTGTGTAGGGTTCTGTAGATCTAGTTTTCTGATTGCAGACTGTCAGACCATTCTATATGTGAGCTCTTCAAGACAAACACAATGTCTGCTAGTATTTCTCCGCATGATATAACGCTAGTATTTATCGATGTTGTATTATTCTCGTATCTGTGCTTAGTGATCCAGCTATGATAAGTTATCATACTTTAAAGCAGCTATTTTGGCAATTTTGTGAGTATGCACGCATATCTGTGCAGCAACTTTATTGGGTGAGGTTGCAAATACTGGTGTAGTGGAGCTTGGTGAGTCCGAGCTTGTCTCAAATCTTGCGGAGAGGAAACCAACAGGACTACCTTTCTTCCGTAATGGTAATTTTGTTTTGTCGTAGTCTACCGCAGTTTGTATTGGAATCCTTATCGTATTTTGGGGGAAGGGAAGCCACTGCCTGAGCTCCTAGTTGAATCGTCCATTGGGGAATTGCACTGCTGTGCATGGGCCCTCTCTATTGTATTTTAGCTTTTTTGTAAGTGTATTAGAATCATGGAGCACTTACTGGCCATTGATACAGGTCTTCCATCTCTTATTGCAATTCCTCAAGGTTGTAGAGCCTCCAATTGTCTTGTTAGGTAAGCTTTGGATTATGAATTTCTCAAATGTGTGGAATGAAATGTAACTTCAGTCTTGTTTTCCCAAGAATTTAGTTCTTTCTCTTGGTCCTTGTATACCGAAGGTCTTCCCATTACTATTTTCTCTCAATATGCACTGAGCATGTGTGATGATTTGCCTTGGCATTTTGAATTCTAAAATTTTCCAGGTACGAGGGACAGCTCTCTGTTGATGGTGTCACAGATTGGTTTGCAACAAATATACTGAAGCTACCTCGCATTCCATATTACACAAAGGAGTCGCTGGTAATACTATTTCTCTTAGTATATTTACCCAGCCTTGTATATTGTTTTTTAATAATTTTACCAGTGAACCACTCAGACTTTCAAATTGGAACTGGGGAATCTCTCTGGCCTGTTGGTCTGAACCTCAATGAATGGGTGAAAATCTGATTGAAACAACTTCATTTTATCTGGAAAAACAAAAATTTACAGATTGAGCACAAAAAGGATACAATTTCATGTTACAAAACGATGGACCACTTCACAATCTTTGGGGGATAGATTACTTTATGTAGGAAGCAATATGCTGCTATTCAGTTTAGTTGATCAGTCATTTATCCTGACTATCGAGTGAGAATGTTGGCTATCTGTTTTTCCATTCGAAAATTGATCCCTTCTACTTGATTTGGTTCCTTTATTTTTTGGGGGGGGGGGTCATATGAGTACAGAGATTGCAGAGCTGGGTTGGGTTTTTATTCTCTCTCTCTCTCTCTCTCTCTCTTTTCCTGCAATAAAACCATCAGAACTTTTTTAACCAATTAATTTTGGAAGATGGCTGCACCATATCATCATATTGTTGTTAATGTTTCCAATGGACTATTAACATGAACTTCCAGTTTTGATGAACATTTGTATCATTTTTCAATTGTTTGTTTCTTGAATTTCAGGGACCAAGGTTCTTGGCTAAAAGTAGTTATCATAAGGTATCCCCTCCGTTCCTCATTTTAATGATTCTCCGGTATTTTGAAATATTTTGATGACATTAATCTTACATATTAGCTACCATTGATTGAAAACAGATGCACGTACAATTATATTAGTCATATCATGAAATATTTGCATCCTGTGCCGGTTAAAATTCTTACCACTACTTATACGCCTGAGCTTCTTGTGTTCTGACCCAGAGTGCATGCCTTTGTGTGTGCTGTTAATCCTCTGTTGAAATAATTAAACATGGTTCTGTAATTTCTAGATCCAGATCCCAAATTATTTGTTTGCGCATATACATTTAGCCCTCTGTGTTAATCCATTGATGTTCTCCAGCTATCCATGTGCATGGTAGATAATTTTGCATTAATAACTGTGTAAACTTAAATTCTTTCTTTTTCTGTTTTGAAGGTAAAAGTACTCTTCTTCTCAGATACAGGGATGCGAGCTACTCCATTTGTACGTCAACTTGCCAAAAACTATCGGGATTATGCTTCCTTTGCTTGTGTGCTATGGAGAGAGGAGGAGAACTCGTATTGGTGGAATAAGTATGTGTTCTTCTCTTCTTTGTAGCGTGCATACTAATAATAGGTTGGTAATGTATACATCCATTTGAGGGAAAGTTATGACTTTGTTACTTATGTTCGAAATTTGAAAGCTCTGGTTGTCTAATTTCATTGAGATTCTCTTTTGAGCATTTGGACTTTGGAGCACATCAACTGGGATGTATACAGAGGAATAAGTGATACATAACAAAGGGTTTCCTGTTCTGGCAGTAGTTCATTTGCTGACCTGTGCTCCAATGATCAATGTGCTTGAATAAAAAATTAAAAAATTATTTTTTTAATTTTTGGCGGGGTTGGGGGGACAGGCAAGGGGAGACGAGGATATGAGGTGGTTGTAACTTCAGAGTCTATTTGTAACTAGACCGAGACTTAGCTTAATGGTGAATGGTTAATTTAAGTTGAACATAGTTTATGCCCGTTTTTGGACTGAAGTTATGTTTGATTACTGAAAGAGAAAAGTAAGTGGGCATGTTGGTAAGACTAGACGGCAATTGAACTTGTTAAATCTTGTGATGTGGGAGCTATGTTCTAGACTTCTAGCACAATGAAGGGTTCGAAGAATCTTTCGTGGGAAAAGGTCAAGAGCTTTGTTAGCTCAAAAGTCTACTCAAAATTCATCATACAACATCCGATATGCACTCATTCATTAACAGTTCAAAACAGCTTCAGCATGTATTCTAATTCAGTATTTTTTGGGCAAAATTTCATATCACACAATTTTTGACTTCTTGATGCATGCCTTGAAGAAATTTTTGCTGTGTGGATTACATAGGGAAGCTGAGACTGAAGTGTCACTAGTTGTAGGAAAGTTTTTGCTTCTATTTGTACATTGTGAAATAGCATTGAAGAAATTGAGTTTCGATCAGGTCTACTTTCTTTTCTGGTGGGACACCATCATGAGTGGAGCAAGTTGTTGATTAGTTTGTCTCAACATTAAAAAGTCATATAGCTAATGAGTTGAATCTCAATAATTGAATCTCAATAGTTGAGGCTTCTAACTTCTGTGGTCCCGATATTGGTTGGGTGATTTTGTTGAGAGTAAATTGAAAGGTTTAATTGAGAAGGTTGTGATGGCTATAAGCTTTTCTTTATTTTATTATTATTCGTTTTTGAATGGGAGTCTATACTGGCTTTAAGCTAATCACATGCTGAAGTTCCATTGTCTCTATTAGTCACAACCATTGGGTTTTAATTCATCCAAATTTCCCACTGTAGGTATACCTGACAAAGGCTACTTTTCAGAAGCATGTTTAATGGCTTGTTTATTAGTATATCCTGTCAATAAGTGTCTGTGTTACAGTCAGAGATAGCGAATCCAAAGTTTTAGATGTTTTTGCTTCATTGATCAGTTCCATATTTTCTAATTGGCACATGCGTGAAACAACTGCTGCATTTTTTTTAATGGTTCATGAAATGGTCTAGTTTGATGCTGGGAACATATTCTGGGTTTTCTGTCATTTTAACTTGGTCATGGTAGCTATTCATCCTGAATGTGAGGTTATGATCATTGACTTTCTTGTTGGCTCAGCTATTATATGGAAGCAGCACCTGCTACTGTCTTCTTGAGAGATCCAGGCACTAAACCATTGGTGTATTATGGTACGTTCATGACGCATTGTTTTGAAGAGGCTTCTTTCAAAATAGTATTGTCTAATCCTTCCTATCCTGCAGGATCTGTGAACAGTTCATGGTTTGTGAATGTCATGGAAGATAATAAACTACACGGTAATGCTTTTAATGTGTATGTCCTTCATGTTGTAGGGCCATATGCTTTCTCTTAGTGCCTTTTGTGATCTTGACATGCTGTATTAGGATTTTCTCTTCAGGCCTCAAGTGTTGCTTAGATACTATTTAGGGACTCTAGAAGTGATTGATTTTATGTTATCCAGATTTCTCTGTCTTGATTTCATTCCTTCTGTGCATTTGTCCCTGTATATATTCTTTGGTGTAACAAGTTCCTAACTGCAAAAAATGAAATGCTTGAAGCCCCTTTCTTATTGGTCTAATTTTTTGATGTGCCTGTGAGCTTATTGTTGACCATGCAATGTAGCAGCAAAATCACATGATTAAGGGTTGTGTCTTCTCAGTTTCAAGCTTTCCCATTTGTATCTTGTGAATTGTGATATTCAGTTTTGTTGCATGTACGCTCTTCTAACTTTCCGTGTTCTGAAGAAATTTTTATTTGGAATCTTGTGTGTTTTTAGAGCTTCCACAGTTGAGGAGCGTGACATCAAAGGAGTTGGGCTGTGATGCACGCGGTTATTCACGTGCTGGAAGCGGTATTGATATTTGGTATTGTGTCATTCTTATTGGAAGGCCAAGCTTAGAGATGAACCAGATGCGTGAGGTGAGCTTTGAATAAATTGATGTACTTATTAAAGATCTGCAAATGCATTTTTGCTTTATTTAATGTTCATATAAATGGACAAAATTTTATTATGTATTAACCAAAGGAAGCTTTGGCAAGATAAGAATTATTTTGTCCAGCCATGGGATTAGATATGACTAGTGAGATTATATACACTCTTCGAAGCCTTCTCCCTCTTTTAGGTCCTTGCTCCCAATTCCTTTGGCTATATCTTGCTCCACTGAATTGCCACAGCCAGTCCCCTTTGCCTTCCTCTTGTAGCCAGTGGAGCGAAAGTCTGTTTAAATTCCATCTCTTCTTCTTCTTCTTCTTCTTCTTCTTCTTTTCTATTTTCCATATGTCCCCTTGTCCATGTTAGTGGCTAGTGGCTACTTCTTGAACAAGAAACTTTTTCGTGTCAACACAATGTGACATAGATATGACCCCAAAAGTCCTGATCTTGTGCTGGAGGAGCATATCTGTGCCTCCATGCTACCCGCCTATATGCCTAAGTGGTCAAAGCACTTATCTTGTGCGGGAGGAGCAGATCAGATTTGAGGTTTGAATGCCAAAACACTATGTCTATTTATTGCAGACTAAATCAACTGCAAAAGCAATAGGGAGTCTCATCACTTTTTTTCTTTTTTTTTCCCTAAAAGGTGCGCGGGGATTTGAGTTGTATATCTGTGTCAAAACTGACATAAGGGACATGCTTCCATGATTTACAATATGATAAAAGAGTTGTTTAGGAAAGAATGAGGTTATACAAGGGAGAACAGAGGGCCTCAAATGGAGATCGTTTATTACGACTTTCTAAGCAATGCTGTTTTTCAGCATGTGAAACTTTCTAAAAATGCTGTCCTCGATATGCCCTAAGACATGTTTTGTTAATCACTTTGTCCCTCAAGCAACTACACGGAAAAGAGTTTCTGTGAAAGTCCTTCTGGTCCTCTTTAATTGGAAAGACCAAACTCTCTCTAGAAAAGCATCGTAGCATGTTCTTGTGATCTTGTAGTTACCTTCTCCAAAACCGACATAGCTACTCTTGACTCTTTTGGGTGGCCCCCCCTCCCTCACACACACACACGCGGGAAGGGGGAGGGGATGCAAAAATTAAAGGAACAAAAACGTTGCATTTATTACATGTCTGGCTGAACCCTGGCATACTCATAGGAATTGTACACATTGTGGCCGGTGTGTTCCACAAATTACGTTGTGCACACTTTCTCTGTTTTTGTATTATCTTGAAAGCCATTTCTTGTGATGCCTGTTAAATATTACTTGAGGCTTTAGGTTCTGCGCAGGGTCCAAAAAGCATTATCAAATCAGAATGACCATGCTGGTATTGGTGAGTTGGTATCACCTTCAGCCAAGGCATATGAAGAGAAGCGACTGACATTTACTTGGATGGATGGAGAAGTGCAAAAGGTAAACCCTTTTCCCTCCTGCCTTCTGGCTCTCATTGTTTGTGGCCCGGCAAACTGATTAACTTGTCTCAAAATGGACGTAGTTGTGGTAAATATAAGATTGCATCCCTTTGCTGAGGGAATGGGTTTTGAAAGAGTCCGCAAAAGATGATATCTTATCTCATCTTTGAGAAATGTCGGATTTGAGTCCGCAAAAGAGGAGTTGACTATGATTTCTTTCAGGAGGTATGCTACTCCCATGTATCGTGGTTTTTTTTTTTTGGGGGGGGGGGGTTCTATGATAGTTTTTCCGCTGACTAACCATATTCGCAGAAGCCAACTCAATTTGGTTTTTAAGGTGAAGGAGAATTTACCTTGATGAGCCGAGCATGCAGAGTAAGACTCCCCCAAAAAAAAAAAAAAACAAATCAAAAGGATTGATCCAAGAGCATTTGATCATTCTCCTAGTGTGTTGAAATAATTCCTTAAGCAATGCCTGAAGGCAATTTACCATGCAGATGACAAGAAAAACGTCTTACACCAAATGTATTTGGTACCAGCAACCTTGTCCACAATTTGTACAAAGATTGAATAATCAGAGAATAATTGAAGGATGGGGGTGGTGCATTGCCAAAAATCAGCCTCTACTTCTTTTCCTGAATGGGCAGTCAATGTTTTTAAATCTAGGGGCTAATGAAAATAACCTTTCCACAATTTAGGAGTAGGACTGCAACATCTGCCCCCCCCCCCCCCAACCCCGCCCCCCAAAAAAAAAAAGAAAAAGAAAAAAGAAGTAAGCTTCTCTGGCTGGAGGTTGGGCCTTGAGGGTATTAATTTAAATCTTCTTGTGCTATGGGTATGGGTCTTCAGGTTCCCCGGGGGTTGCTGTATTGTTTGGACTGTTTAGATGCGAGGAGAATGTGAAGGGATCTGACCCCACATATTTGCCATGTGTAATCCTTTCAAATATGAAAGAGATTAAGAGAGTTCTCTTCCATCTTACTGCCGCTGACCCTTTCTTTCTCTTCCGCTTTTCTTTCTTACGTATTTTGTCCAATAATATCTGAATGAGCTTCTAAGCATGGTAGAGTGCACAAACATCGCATTGCAGCCGGCACTATAAGCTTCATAGATCTATACATGCTTTCCACCCGCTACAGGGAAACGATTGCAGTGCTATGTGAAGAGCAACTGAGAAAATGGCGGCTATAGCCTATGTACAATGTGTCCTGTTTTCCTGACCCTCAGGCCTCAAATAACCTTTACTTAGCAATGTGCTAGAACGCTGTTGTCAGCTATATGCTGTCAACGGGTATTTTGTTCCATGACCATCATCCGTTATCTGCCATCTATTGTCTTTTATGTACTTTTCCGATAAGGTGCTTCTTAAGTAAGCAAATCTTGCAGTTGTGTGATACCTTCATTTATTGGCCCCTTTTTTATGCATGTAGTTGTATTCTTAATCGGAGCAAATCATGTGAATTTGATAATAGCAATCAGCAATCGTTGGTGTCATTTTAAAGCTCTTTGGCACTTATGTTCTTTACAAGTGTCATCTGTGGCTTTAGAAATCTTCTTTTCCCTGTGTGAGATGGGAACGTTGACAGTTGATTTTTGTTCCAGAACTTGTGCATGTTCTACATTGGTGGTGAACTAAGCCTGGAAACTTGTGGTCCCAGTAGAGGTATTGAAGATAGGCCACGTATTGTTATGGTGCGTTATGTGAGAAATGATTCGATGAGTGATGTTAAAGATAAGAAGGCTTCAGGCAATCTACTTGATGTTCTTAAAGAAGATGTCGATCCTGTATCTCAGTTGGTTGCTTGGTATGATGGCTCTTTTGAAACTTTGGAGGTATGTACTCTGTTTCGAAATATTTTGTCATCTGACATGAGGACGTACCGGTGCTTACACATTTGTGCTGAATTAAAGCAAATTAATTCTCATCGCTTTTGCATCCGGTTGTATTCTATCACAGATCATAGAATGGATTTCAAAGATCATCAAGGATGGGGATTCAGCGAATCTTCCTTTTTACGTAAGTGAATATCTGATATTGCTTATGTGAACCGCTTTTACATGTTTCCACAAACTTGCACATGCTGTTTATCCATAGCTATTTGCACAGAGAGAGAGTTCAGATTGTTCAAGTTAGGTGCAATGTAGCATTTGCTTGTGTCCAAAGCTGTCTGCATTTATGACATGCCAAATGCGTCAGCAAATTTTTGGGCCAGTAACTATATGTTTTCCTTCTTACTTCAGCCACTTAGAGTATTTGATTTTTCATTTTGCAGAGAACAAAGACACCTGAACTTGTTCCTGAGACGCCAGATCTACTGTGGTTTGGTTCTGAAAAGTTTTTGTCCACAAGTGAGCGACTGAAACATAAAATGCACAGTATCATGTCTTGGTTTCGTGATCTTCCTAGTGACCCGAAGATTGGTCCGATATTACTTCTGGGAGCATTGATGTCATTTGGTGGTATCTGGCTTCGCCGAAGCCAACCAAAGCCTTCTGCCAACTCTGATCAGCAGCAAGAACCACATAACAAGGTGGGTGATGTCATTGCGGGTGATAGCATGTTTTAAGCATAATACTATGTCTTATTCTAGTAGTTAAAAAGTTAAAAAAAAAAAAATTAAAAAAAACCCTTTTACATACTAGCTACGCCACGATGTAACTGAATTATTGTCCTGAGGTTGCTCGTAGGGTGGGCTCCAAATCCAATTTTATGCGCAAGGTTTTTGCCTAACCAGAGAGTAGTGTAAATTAGATGTATCTACCTTACCCCTAAATTGCAGAGAGTTATATCCATTGGGCCTCAATTTAAAAGGCATTGATTCCCTATCTAAATCTTTGCATGCCAGTTAGCATGTATATCTAGCAGAACAACGATAGCTTCCTACACAAGGCACAACACCTGGGTTGAAGAGGAAATCTTATTTGTGACAATCCAATGGTCAGTCTCTGAGTAAAATGTTTTCGTAACAATATCCGTTGCCCTTTTCTGCAGAGGAATATCCCCAAAGAATGGAGAGACCGAAGAAGAATTAATCCACTTGGAGAAGTACCTCCTTCGATGACTGATGTGGACCCAAAAGATGCTTATCAAATGCCATTATCTGACTCAGATGATGAGTAAAATTACAATCACCAGCTGTCAAAGAAGAAAGCTTTCAGCAAAGATGTTGGTGTGTTGCAGGTGAAACAAGTTTTGGTCATGTGACTGGTCGAGCGGAATGTCTGGCTTTCAAACTGTCCTGCTGCCTATTTAACGGAGAGGTCCTGAGTGTTTAAACCTGTAAATCATTCAAAGTACTACAAGAGCTCTGTTGTTTAACAGAGGATCTGAAATTTGGCTACTCTTTTGTGTTTTTGCTTAGCGGAGGAGAAAGTAAGAAAACTTGTCATATAATGTTTAAACTTGTCATATAATCTTTCTTCGTGGCCTTTGTATCGGTGAAGACAGCCTCCTTGTACTTATTCAGAACATGAACATATTCTTCGTGTACTAGGTATTAAAATTAGGAGTCGTTTGAAACCGTTGCCTTCTATAAATTGCTCATCCAAAAATAAAAAATTGTGGTGCAACTTTATTTTTCCGTTCTTCTATAACGTTAATAACTCATCCCAAAACAATTATTGGGTTTACTGTTCTAATGTCTCACACACGGTTGAATGTAAAGTATTTCATGTTTTTAACGTAGCATTGATTATTTGATACGGTTGAATGCCATCATTTGTTAAGTACTCCTAGAAGAAAAATGTGGAAGTACTTACATAGGACAATAAATTTTTCCATGAAACTGCGCACTTAACGGTTATTTCGTGTTCAATCTTAAGTCATATGTGACAGCAAAAATCTGTGAGGCAATTTTTAACTCAAAATTGTCAATTTCAACACAGCTGGTGGGGGGAGATGGTACTAGTTTTAATGGTGGAGGCACAAGGGATAAGCGAATTTCAATAGGGAAGTTTTGAACTAAGGGCCTATTCTCTTCGTTGGTCTTTTTTAATTTATTAATTTTAACTTATTTCAACCTACTTCAACCTACTTTAATCCACTTCAATAAAAAATACTAACTTCAATCCACTTCAATTAATTTCAACCTACTTCAACCTATTTCAACTCACTTCCTTCAAAATTTTATTTTCACTATTTTACCCATCATATAAAAAATGTATCAGCTCCAACTTACTTTAACCTATTTCAACAAAAAATGCAAACTTCAACCCACTTCAACTTACCTCAACCAACTTCACCATTTTACCAACCTCAATTTACCAACAAAAAGAACAGGTCCTAAAGTGTCAAATGGAAGGTTTCAACTTGGTTTAAAGCTTGAAATGACATAGTTGTACAATCAATCCAATTCAAATTGGCAAGAAGCTCTCTAGGTATCATTCTTATGATGTGTTTATTAGGTGTAATTTATACTAATTCTCATAGGAAAGATGGAAAATAAGGTCTACTTGTCAAAAGTATTGCAAAAGCTGTCTATACTAGTCTAAGCATCTGGTTAGTTAGGAATCTAAGATGCTTCATGTTCTTAAAGATGACAGCTTTTGTTAGCTACTTTAGATAGACTCGTATTTTTACTTTGTTGTTTTAGCTGATGCTTTATAGTTTTTCTTATAATTTTTTTTGCATTTGCAACGTGATTTCGGAACTGTCAAGTGTCAACTAATAAATTGTTAGGCAGCGGGGTGAAGAAAAACCCAGGAGAGCGTGGGAGGAAGAAAAACCCAAGACCGCCAAATATTTTCTTTATTTCTTTTTTTAAAAACAAAAAAACCCTCGTGTCAAAACCTCAGCAAAGAAAAAAAGAAAAAGAAAAAAAAAAAGGGAGCCCTCGTATGAAAGAATCCGCTTTGAAAAAAAAAATCTGCGAATCGAGATAGGTACCGGGGCCCTGGAACGCTGCAAGTGCAACCTGCTTTCACAGTTATCTTATTCAAGCTTTTGATCGAGTTTCTGGAATTCATTGATTGATAAAGGTTTGACCTTTTTTTTTTTTTTTTTGGGGGGTTCCTTTCTCTATCTCACTTGATTTTATTAGCAATATATTGTGATGTGATTCTTCGATTTTAATTTCTTTTGAATCAGGGTTTGGTAGAAAAAGAGCTGCCCTTTTTTATCTGGACCTCGTCTTGGTGTTAATTTTGTTTGCAATAGTATGTATCTATCAAGGGCTTGAAATCGTCAATGTTGTGTATAGCATGGTGAATTACCTGCCTTTTATGATGAACATTTGTATATCGAATTGGTTTCATTCTCGAATTCGAGTTGAGATTATTTGAAAAATGACCTATGTGATTCATCAGAGTGCCTGGAAAATTGGATATTGCATATCATGCTTTAAAGGGCTCTTGTTTTTCCATACGTTGGGGTTTTAGTGTAAGTAAATTAAACTGCTTAAATATAGTGAAATTGGTGGAGATTAGATATTTATTCTTCTATTTTGCTGGAAATGTTTAACGAAGGGAAACTGCTGGAAATTAGTGATTGTTAATCTTTGTACCCCCTTAAGAATGATATTTAAATGAGTAATCTGCTGAGTTAGGGGATTAAGAATAATGAGATATGGATAAATGATGTAGAGGGCTTTTAGGCTGTCTAACTTAGGTGTGCTGAACTTCAAAGACATATGTCTAATGGTTATGTTGTGTGATGTCTTGTAAAAAACCGAAGATTGAAAACTATGATGAAGAAGTATTGACCAGTAGGGTATTATTTGTGGCGTTCAGACTGCAGAGTTTGTACATAAATATATGTGACTCTCCGTCACCAAATACGTATTTGTCTTACTACTTCTAACTCCTCCCAACCAAAGATTTGTGACTTTTGGAAGCCGGACATTTGCTTGAGTATACTCCCTAGACCTAACTCGTAAGCATTGTTGTTTATATTTTTGTTACATAATGATACTGCCAGCATAGATAAGACCTTCAGTTCCTATTCATTCTCCTTTAATTCTTAAATTCTTTATTTGTTTTTGTGGCCCAAGGGTAGTAGCAGAAATTAGGATAGACCTGGATAGATACTTAGATAGTAATAACTTGGAAGAATTCAGATTTACAAGAGGATTAGAAAGGGGGTTAGAACAAGGGTTAAGTTCGTAGTCATTTGTCTCCATTATCCCTTCTGTCTAATGACAGATTATATTCATTGCTTTGACAGTTGTAGAGATTTCCAGTTATGGGCAAGGACTCAAAGAAAAAGGAGCCTGCTGGGAAAGGCAAGGGAAAGCAGACAGCAGGTGGTGGCACTGATGAGGGTGCTTCAAAGGATAAGGGTGGTGGCAAGGGAGACAAGCTTAGCACCTGCACATTTGTCAAAGGTAGTGCCCCCCCCCCCCCCCCAAAAAAGACAAAAAATAGGGCTCGAGTCCCTTTAACATGGAATCATTTTGACTACAGTGTTTAAGTGGCATTCATGCGTCATTTTGTATATCTTTTGCAGCTCGCCATATCTTATGTGAGAAACAAGGCAAAATTAATGAGGTATATCAGAAGCTGCGAGAGGGTTGGCTTGACAGTGGGGATAAGGTTCCACCAGCTGAGTTTGGCAAGGTAACCTTGAATCAACAACTCAAGAATGTTGTTCCAATCCTATGTAGATGTTATCAATATATTAGGCGACAGCACTATAGGTCTGAGCATGACAGTTGTAGTCATCTTCTTGAACAGTTAACTTGCCAGATACTATAGTTATACCAGCATATGCCTGGCTTGTTGCCTGGGTGATAAACCCACCTAGTCTAAACTTTCATGCCAATAGATGAAGTACATGATGGAGAGCAAAAAGAATGGCACCTATGATTAGATGCTTCTAACCACGTCTGCCATAACTATCTTGATTCTTGAATTTGCATAGTAGTTTGCTTAGCATTCTGGAATTCAATTAAGTTGTCTGACCTTGGTCACTTCTTTGGTGGAGAGATGTGAGAGGTTGATTTTTTTTGGGGGGGGTGAATCCTGGTTCTTACTGTTGTAGTTTAACATGAATATTGTTCGCTGACCTCTGCCTGCACGGCTAATGCTATGTGTTACATGTCGGGTTTCCATAGACTTCTAGAATGTTCCAAGAGCTTCCAGAATTTCCAAAACCCCTTGGAATACACTAGAATCATCCCGTGATAGTTGGAATCAAAGTCAAAGTCTGCGAAAGACCGTATCAAGCGCAAGTGAGACTTCCACTGGCAACCAACGAGGCGGCAAGAAGGGTAAGGGTAAGAATAAGAACGCGATGGGCCTTGTGGAGGAACTTCTAGTAGAGATTAACTCCATCATGTCCGCCGTAACGGGTAGGGTCGACGTCATGGACAAGTGCCTTGAAGAGCTCGAGTCCAAGGGGGACATTGAAAAGTTTCATAGGGAGATGCAAGCGACGATAAACTCTATAGTGGACTAATTTCAACAAGGAGATCCAAACTCTTCAGGAGGCAGTGGCTGCCAAGGATGGTGAGCTTCAAGCTTGTAAAGCCGAGGTTGAAGCCTACAAGGCGAAGGCTGAGGCTCTTGAGGCACAAATCAAGGCGTGCGTGGCTAAGATGACCAATGGTAGGGCCGTCCAACTCACTACCACACCGAAGGTGAATGCACCAACATGTCCCACCTTTAATGGGGTTAGAAGTGCAACGATGATCGACAACTTCATTTGGGGGCATGAGGCCTACTATGGGGCAATGAACATTGAGGAGGATGCTCAAAAAGTGTGTAACGCTTCCCTCTTTCTTAAGGATATTGCCCTTGTATGGTGGCATCGCGAGTGTGATGACGTTAAGAGAGGTCTGATCCCGTTAACACTTGGGATGGGTTTAAAAGTGAACTCAAGAGACAGTTTTATCCTGAGGATGCCGAATATGAGGCTAGGGTTAAGCTCCAACGCCTTCGGCATAAAGATGGTCAAATACGGGAGTATGTTAAGGAGCTCCATGAGTTACTTTTGGAAATTCCAAGTATTGGTGAGCAAGATGTACTCTTTTACTTCCTTGATGGCCTTCAGGAATGGGCCAAGATGGAACTAAATAGACGCGGGGTGCAAGATCTTGCCTCAGCGATACTCCCTGCAGAATCCTTGGTCGAATTCAAGAGGAAATTCTCATATGGACGAGGCAAAAAGATTCGGGGAGGTGGTGATGGTAAGGGAGATAAGGATGATTCTCCCAAAAGGGAACGGCCACCGTGGGACAAAGACAGTGAGAAGAAAGATAAGTCCTCGAAGAAGATCCCATGCTTCCTATGTAACGGACCTCATCGTGTCTTCGAGTGTCCAAAAAAAGCAAGCTTGCCGCTCTTGTCATGGAGGAAGAAACGCAAGAGGAAGAAAAGGAGATTGCCTCAACGACGCTACTAAGTGCCATCCAAACAAAGGTGGGGGAACAATCCAGCGGTCGCATGTAGGTAGAGATTGAAGTTAGAGGTAAAAAAAATTCAAGCTACGGTGGACACTGGAGCGGACACCGTGTATATGATGAAAGAGCTCGCCGATGAAATTAGCCTACCTTACAAAAAGGAGAAGGGATATGTGAAGGGGATTAATGCAAAGAGTCTTCCAATCTATGGAGTGACTTGAGGTATCGACATCCAAATTGGGCCATGGAGAGGTAAGGTTGACATAATTGTCACTTCCCTTGATGATCGAAAATTCTACCTGAGAATGGACTTTCTCGATATGGTGAAAGCTTTCATAGTCCCCTACACTAATACCTTATTTATCACGGACAATGGGCAACCTCAGGCGATACCCATGAGATAAGAGGTTGAGAAGGAAAGGTTGTTATCTGCCCTTTGATTCTCAAAGAATGGGGATTGCAGCTAAGCCAACCTCAAGAGGGGTGAGGGGCCTATAGAGGATGTCATTCCAGTGACATCACCTAGAAGTTCGCACAAAGGAGGAAATGTTCTGGCAAGAAGATGGGACAGAGTCGACGTGCCGGTAGTTACATACAATGTGGCAACCTAACTGAGTGGAAAGGACACCTTCTGGGAGTGAAGTAACTCAAGAATCGAGCATATTGTTGGGTCTTTTTTAAAAAAAAAGGAGAAAGGTCTGACAATAGGGAATGAGTTGCAGGCTATGGCTTATTGCATTGAAAGATAGATACAATTTATCAGCAGATTACAGCAACTTAAATAGCAAAAACAAATTGTAACCTAAGATCATGGGCTAAAATCCAACCACTACTAAAGTATGATCTTAACAAAATAACAACAGAAAAACAAATGCCTAAAAATAGAAGCACAACTAATCCTAGAAAGTAGGAGCACAACTCAAAAAAGAATCTAAAAAAAATATCAGCACATTGCAGCAGGTCCTGAAGCAAATGTCTAACACTCCTCCTTGCTTTAGGAACTGCAAATTCCAATTTTCTGTCTTAGATGCTCGAACTTGGTGGTTGGGAGTGGTTTTGTGAACAAATCAGCCAATTGATCTTCAGACTTGCAGTAGACGAGACTTACATTTCCCTTTTTCTGCACCTCTCTCACAAAGAACAGCTTGATGTCAAAATGCTTAGTTTTTCCATGAAAGACTGGATTTTTTGAAATGGAAATTGCAGCTTGATTATCCACAAACACATCAGTAGGTTTAGCTTGTTTTATATGCAGATCAACCAATATTTTCCTCAATCATGATGCTTGATTTACAGTCGATGTTGCAGCCACAAACTCCGCTTCTGCGGTAGATTGTGTCACAAAATCTTACTTCTTTGAGCACCATGAGAATATCCCTGAACCAAAGCTGAAACGATACCCTGAAGTACTTCTCATGTCATCCACATTTCCACCCCAATCACTGTCCCGAAAACCATAAAACCTGAAGTTTTGACAGTTCTTAAACTTGACTCCATAATCAGTAGTACCTTTGATGTACCTGAGTACTCTTTTTGCTGCCTGTAAATGCATCTCAGTGGCACAATGCATAAAACGAGATAGAAGACTCACTGCAAACTGAATGTCAGGCCTAGTTGCACTAAGGTACATCAAGCAACCAATCAAGCTTCTGAAGTATCCTTCATCAACCTGACTTGTACCATCTTGCTTACACAACCTTTCTTTTGGATTCATTGGCGTGCTCATCGCCTTGCACTCATCCATCTGAAACTTCTTGAGAATTTCCCTTGCATACTTCTTTTGGCAAATAAATATTCCATGCTGGTTTTGTTGTACCTCCATGCTAAGAAAGTATTAAGTATGTCATCAGTCCAAGATCAGTCATCTCGAACTCTTGCATCATTTCCTTTTTGAACTTCTCAACCAAATGAGTGTTGTTTCCTGTCACCAATAAGTCGTTAACAATTAGAGAACTATGAGAATATCATTTCCTTTATGTTTCACATAAAGGTGGTCTCAGACAAGCTTCTTGCAAAACCCAACTTCAACAAATAATCATTAATTCTGCTATACCGGGCTCTAGGTACCTATTTAAGGCCGTAAAGAGCCTTCTTTAGCTTGTAGATCTTGTTCTCTTCTCCTTGCACTACAAAACCATCAGGTTGCTCTACATATATTTCCTCCTCCAAGACACCATTCAAGAATGCAAACTTTACATCTAGCTGGAAAATTTTCTAGCCCTTTTGTGCTGCTATAGCAAGCAATAATCTAATTGTTTCTAGCCTTGCAATAGGAGCAAAAGTGTCAGAATAATCAACACCAAACATCTGAGCATACCCTTCACAACAAGTCTAGCCTTGTATTTGTTGATGGAGCCATCTGCATTCAGTTTCGTTCTAAATACCCATTTTACTCCAATGACTTTTCTGTCTTGTGGTTTATCAACGAGTATTCAGGTTTTGTTTTTGTTGATCATTGACATCTCCTCCTCCATTGCATTTCTCCACTTTGAGTCTTGAAGAGCTTCTTCAGGTCCAGCAGGTTCATATATTGAACTAGTGGATCATCTTCCACTGCATCAAGCCATTGTTCGGGTTGCTGCTCTTCCTGCTCTTGTTCTTCCTCTTCAGGGACATTGTTTACTTCCTGTAAGAATCCACTGGTTTTTTGTGAATTGGAAGAATTGCTCCAATCCCACTGCTCATTCTCGCAGAAGTGGACATCTCGAGCGATTATCATCTTCCCAGTTTGAGGATGATACAATTTATAGGCTTTAGACACCGTGCTATAGCCCACAAAGATTCCCGGAATGGCTTTTTTGTCAAGTTTGTCACGCTTGACCTGCGGAACGTGGACAAAGCACAAGCAACCGAATATTTTCAGAAAGCTTAATGAAGGTTTATAACCATACCAAGCCTCAAATGGAGTTTTTTCTTCCAAAGCCTTTGTTGGAAGTTGATTTTGGAGAAAGACACCAATATTTGCTGCTTCTGCCCAGAAACTCTTGGGCAAATCCTTCTCATGTAGCATGCACCTAACCATTTCATTGACCGATTTGTTTCTCCTCTCACTTACTCCATTTTGTTGTGGAGTGTAAGGAGCTGTAAGTTGGTGCTCAATGCCTGCTTCGCCACAGAACAGATTGAATTCTATTGATGTGTACTCCTTTCCATTGTCAGATCTTAAAAACTGGATTTTGCATCCACTCTGATTTTCCACCATATTCTTGAATTTTCAGAATACACCAGCAACTTCTGATTTGAACTTCAAGAAGAAAATCCAACACGTTTGCGTAAGATCATCAATGAAAAGAATATAGTAAAGGCTACCTTGCAGGGATGGAGTTCTTTGAGGTCATGCAACATCACTGTGTATTAGCTGTAGCTTTTGTGAAGCTCCATGTTGACTTAGGAAACGACCTTCTACATTGTTTACCAAATTGACAAGCACTGCAATTCGGCAAATAATCAGCAACACTCGGTAGCCCCTTCGTCATATCCTTCTCTGTCAAGTTTAACATTCTTTTAATATGACAATGACCCAGCCTCTTGTGCCAAATTTAAGTAACATCAGGTTTTATAGCGTATGCTATATGTTCACCCTCCGTTAGATCAAATGAAAAACTTCTGCTTTTCATTTTTTCATTTTACCCCCAAAATCTCATTCCCAGGGGCATCATAAATGTGGCAATATGGGTTTTCAAAGAACAACTTGAATCCTTTTTCAATTAATTGGCCTACACTCAGTAAATTCTGATCTATCTCACGTACATAAAGAACATCTGAAATTATTTTTGTACCTGAACTTGTTGTAATTGTCACTGTCCCTTTTCCTTTAGCGAGGATGTATCTCCCATCTCCAATTCTGATCTTTGTAGTGACGGGAGATTTTAACTCCTTAAAAAGAGTCTTATCATAGGTCATGTGATTTGTGCAGCCGCTGTCAATAAGCCAACTCTCAGAGGTGCAAGTATTGCTTAAAAAACACCTTGCCACAAAGATGTAATTTTTATCATCTTCATGAGCAACTTGAGCATGAACTGAAGAATCTGGTTCATGCTTTTGGAGTTTTCTGCTACAAATGACAGCTTCATGTTCGAGCTGATTGCACTTGCTACACTTTGCATCTGGTCGCTTCCAGCACTTAAATGGTGGATGTCCTTTCTTGCCACAGTGTCGACATGGTGGATAGTTCTTCTTTGTGTCGTTTCCCTTACTTTGGGCTTGGTTGTTTGAATATATTTCACTGGTTGGTGCCTGATTCCTTTTGAAGCTTTTCTTGCCCGCCCTTGCATCGTGGTGCTTTGCTGGCAACGCTCCTTCTACAGCACCATTTTGTCTCATAAGCCTTCGTTGGTCTTGAGCTTGCAGGGCATGTAACAACTCTGCCAAAGTGATCTTGGACAAATCCTTTTTGTTTTCCAAGGCACTTATTGGAGCTTCATAGCGCTTAGTCACGAGCATCTTCTCTACAATTCGAGAATCTGCAAATGTAGTACTGAATAGCCTCACCCTGTTGGCAATGCTCAACAACTTATCTGAGTATTCTTTGATTGTCTCAGATTCAGATTCATTCATCTTCTGTAACTCAAATTCCCTTATCAAATTGAGCACTTGCATGCCTTTGATTCTTTCATTTCCAGCATATTCATCTTTGAGATAATCCCAAACAACTTTTGCTGTTTTAAGGGACATGATTCTTGTGAAAATGGTTGTTGAAACAGCTGCAAACAGACATGCTTTTGCCTTTGACTTCTTGGTTCTTTTCTCTTTGTTGCTTTTGATTTGAGCCATGGTGGGATTGTCTGGCAGCGGAGGTATTCGTAATCCTCTTCCACAGCTTCCCAACGATCCAAAGCCTCCAAGTAAGCCTCCATTCTCACTGTCCAAAGCTGGTAGTTTTCTCCATAGAAAACAGGTGGAGCTATTGATGATAGGCTGGTTTCTGAATTCATTTTCCCTCAGTGTTTTGTTTCTTTCACAGGCCCCTTAAGAAGAGAGCTCTGATACCACTTTGTTGGGTTTTTTTTTTAAAAAGAGAAAGGTTTGACAATAGAGAATTAGTTGCAGGCTATGGCTTATTGCATTGAAAGATAGATACAATTTATCATCAGATTACAGCAACTTAAATAGCAAAAACAAATTATAACCTAATGTCATGGACTAAAATCCAGCCACTACTAAAGCATGATCTCAACAAAATAACAACAGAAAAACAAATGCCTAAAAATAGAAGCACAACTAATCCTAGAAACTACGAGCACAACTCAGAAAAGAATCTAAAAAAAATATCAGCACATTGCAGCAGGTCCTGAAGCAAATGTCTAACACATATGAAGATCCAAATGCAACGAGGACGTTGCCCGATTAGGTAGAATGTCACATGGCCAGTTTCTAGCGACTTCTAGCATGTTCTGGACCTTCCACAATGTTTTAGAACCCTGTGTCTTACAGTATAATCATCGTGTGACACTGGTTATATATCTCATGTTGCCTATGAGGCATGTCTTTTTTTAATTGCATTACAGATTGATAATGATCTTATGCTAATCTGAATTGTGGAATCTTGCGATGTGGTTTTTGTAACTGTGTTAACTTTAGCTTGTATTTATGCTGAAACTGGATAGCAGACATCCCATGCTAAATGGGCCTCTTTTCCTCTGAAGACTTGAGTTCTGATCCTTTCTATACAGCATGCAAATGCATACGCTACAAACATGTCGGCATTTTTTAGTCAAAACTCAAATATGTTGAACAAAAATCGTAGTAGTTTTCCTTTATTCTATTTGGTTACGATTGGGACAAAGGTTTATGTAGGCCACGCTTCATAGGGTCAGCTGGGTTGATCATATTGGGGTTAGGAAACTTCTGGTCCAATGTTTCAGGTCTGCTTAGGTGTAGATTGGGCTGGTATTGAATTATTGTTGGCAAAGATGGAAACCTACGTTGCACGGTCCCATTTCAGGAGAGTCAGTTTAGGCATGAGTTGCGGGGTCTGGCTGACATTGAGTGGAGCCAAACTGTTTCCAGTTTGGATTGAAAGACTCAGATCTGTTTCAAGTTTGGATTGAACTCAGATCACACTAGTCAGGCTCAAATCATGTGAAATAATGAAGCACAAGTCAATCTTTCTTGATCTAGCCGAATGTTCATATGCTTCTTATTCAGCTGGCTGCTCAGTACTCTGAATGCCCTTCCGGCAAGAAGGGTGGAGACCTTGGGTGGTTCCCACGTGGGAAAATGGCGGGTCCATTCCAGGAAGTTGCCTTTGCCACTGCGGTTGGAGCAACTAGTGCACCATTCAAATCTACGTAATCCTCTCAAACTTTCTTTAGATTCATCTTGCTGGAACCTGTTGTCTATTTAAGCTCGTTCTCTAATCCTTCTTTCGTTTGTGCCACAGCCATGGATACCACATAATCTTGTGTGAAGGTCGGAGAGGTTGATCAGACACAGGGAAGGAATATATATGTCATCTTTAATAGTTGACGCGCTGCTTGAAGATTACTGTCGTGCTTAACAATTTCCTCATAGTAGTACTTGTAAGATCAAGGAAGTCGACAATTGGATGTTGCCCCTTGCATGATTGCGTGATCAACTTGTGATAAATCGTCCCAGTCAATTTGTGGAATATTGTCTTCTGTATTTGATTGAACTCATGAGCATGAGTTACGCAGTTTGCTTTGTCACATTCTCCATTGAGAAGAACTATTTTTTCTTTTTTGGAGTTTGGACAGTAATCATCATTTTTCACTTAGGCTGTGGCTCTTGTCCCGTCTTAACAACCCCCCCCCCCCCCCCAAAAAAAAAAAAAAAATCCTCAGAGACTGCTTCCCTGGGATGAATGTGGCATGCACGCACTATGCCCTTACTCGTTTCAAACTGTAACCTCCAATATTTTGTTAAACCAACTGATTTCTTCGCTTCACTCTCCATTTAGATTAGCTCATAATACAAAATTGAAGAAGGAATTAACAATCAAGGAAAAGTGGAGGAGAATAAAATATTCATGTCAATAATTTCTCACGAATCATAATTTGATAACTGATTGAGATTAGTCGATAGTATGGTCGTGATCTATTAATGAAATAGTTATCTTGTGTGTTACTGGAGACTGTAAGATTTAGGTTAGTATGGGGATGGTTTTTTGTGATGTATTAAGAGCCTATAAGGTTTTTTAAAAATCATTTTTTAAATGTGGGATCACAAATTTGTTGTGCACAGGACAATAATCACTAGCGCAAGATAATTTTTTTTGAACTTATGATAAGTATTTATCAGTAATTGTTAATATTTACCATTGGTTAGCATTAATAACTAATAAGCATGTACTTATATTTTATAGCTATAATTTCTTAATATTTAGTATTGATCAGAATTAGTAAGCACTTACTAGCACTAATTAACATATATCAACATTGCTCAGTGTCTAATTATCACTAATCATCAGTGAATTACTCATGACAAGTAGAAAAGAAGATGTCCATCAAAAAACTAGTTTAGCTTGACTAGGTAATGAAACTTCTATTTTCCTAGCAACAATATGATTAACAAATAATACCTCACTTTTAATTATATTTCATTTACAATAAAAACAAACGCTATTGTAAAAATTGCATAAAGCAAGTATAAAACTAGAGAAGTGATCTTCTTTTACTCTTTATCCGAATGTTAATAAATACTTATTTTATCAAAATAAATTACTCATAATATGGATCATTCACTCAACCAAAAAATTTTCCTTTCTATTCTATTTGGCGATGTCCTCCTCATTATAAAAGTATTCTCTTCTACATAAATATTTTTACTCAATCATACTATATAAACTTTTTTATCTTTGTGAAAGAATGCTTTTCTCTTTTAGTTCAATCGACGCATAAAATGGCAATGCAATACAACTACATATAGGATAGAAAAGAAAAAATTTAATTTTAAAATCTAATATACTATGCCTTTAATCTACGCTATCTGGTCAAGACCTCATTTCTCCACCTTTCCTTAAAAAATCAATTTTTCACAATTACATAAGATTTGTGTTTCTTTTATTTTGGGGGAAAAATTGCTGATCTTTGAAGTCGTATGAGCACCACGAGTCTCATATTCAAAAACAATGGAAAGCGGGTTCAACCAACCAACCCCAATTGCCCCCTGTCAACAATAGAGAGCCTCAGCCAACCATTTCCATTTTGCAGATTAGATAATAAACCAAAGCCCTCAAAAATCCCAATATCCTCAAGACGTCTCAATCTCACTCAATCCCATCTTTCCTTCTTTAATTTCTTGGCTGCATACTTCACTTCTTGGACCCCCAAACCAAGAAGGAGAAGAAGCAGAAGAATACCCTCTCAGAAGAACGTTTCTGAAGAAGAGAGAGAAAATGACGTCGGCTTCATTGTGTCAATCAACGCTTCGGTCTCAGGTCAATGGTTTTGCTGGGGGTCTGAAGCTTCGCAAGCTTCAACCATCTTCCAGGCCCAATTCTGTTACTTTCACAAGGTGCGGTTTTGATGCTTACTTTTTTCTGGGTCATGATCTTTTTGCTTTAACTATTGGTGGGTTTTTAGTTTTCTGATGGTTACTTTAATGGGGAGATGTAAAGACAGAGAATCGTTCTACATTCTTTGCCATAGGGTTGAAAGAATCATGTTTCCATTCAATTTTTTAGGGTAATTAGCGTTTTCTGGGTCCCCTATTGTTTCAAAATCTCTTGTCTTTGAATCGTAATGGGTTGGATAACCCAAGGCTCAATACTTAGCTTCAAGAGCAGTTAATTTTCTTTGGGAATGTCTTTTTCTTTACCTTTTTTATTTTAGAAAAATAAATCCGCACATTATGCTTCCAACCCACTTCACCAACCCCCCCCCCCCCAAACGCGGGTCCCCCCAAACAAAAGAAGAAAAGAAAGGTTTATTGCTGTAGGTATGACAAATTGGGAGATTGTGAAACGTGCGTGCTGAATTGGGATTCAATGAGTGAGCTGTGGCCCTTTCATTGGGTTCATTGGGCTGGGAGAGTTCTGTTGAGAAGGTCTTGGTACATGCTAGATCACTGGCTTCTGCACAAACTGGCTGCTTCGGAGGACCTTTTATCGGCAATAACAGATGATAAAATGGGATGTACTGATTGTGTAGTCGTGGGTGAAAGAGAACTTTACTCTGAAACCCATTTCCCCTATTCCTAAGAAGGTACTTCTGGAAACCCAGTTCCCTTTCCTAAAAGCTTGGCCTTGAAATTCATGGAAGCACACCTCAGTTCTATAGCTTCTCTGTAGTTTCGACGGAAAACCTGCAACGTGATGAATGATTGGGTTGGTTCATTTTTCTCCTGCTAGTCTAGCCTGAACATATGAGACGAGGCTTATATTTCTTGAATATCCCAGAAATGTGTGAACCAGTTATAAGCTAGTTTTTGCTTTGGCAGTACAGTTCTCTTTCAGAATGACAACTCTCTCTAATAATTTAGTTACTATCAACATCAATTTCGATCGGAGCAAAATGTCGCACTATCGGTGAATTGTCCCTGCGTCTTTGATTGGACTGTAGTAGGTTGTCAATTTTCATAACTAGGATCCAATGGAAGTAGTGTCTCTAAAATCCAAATGGAGGGGAAAGTTTGCTTAGATTTGATTCTCCATATGCTGCCTCCAGGATATTGTCCTTTTTACTTTTTCCCTTGTCATTGGGATATCTATTTTGATGCATGAATAATATTGTACTACCTTGCAGTTCTCTATGTACTCTATGCTTATTTTGTACAGTAAATATTCTTGCTCCCATCCAAGGATTCAAAATGCGGTTTCGGTCGCAATTTCGGTTTCGGTAACGGTACGGCAAAATCGCTCTAAAACGGCAATCGCGTTCCATATCGCGGCTATCGCAGCATGAAAACGCGGATTGTCCAACTCCAAAACCTTTCCAACGCGGCCGATTCGTCGTGGTTCGGCCACATTTTGAATCCATGCTCCCATTTATAAGGCCTATTACCAATAATCTTCGCTCCATTTCTGTAGAGTAATAGGTCGTCTACAGTTTTTAAATCTAGGGTCAATCAAAACCAATCTCTCTATAATTTTTCAATTTAGGGGTAAGGCTGCTAAATTAGCCGTCCCCCCCCCCCCCCCCCCACCCGCTTGGTGACGGGATTTTTGGAGTATTGGATTTGGATTTGGATTTGGAGTTATAGCAATCCTCATAATTTTCATATGGATTGTGGCAGGAAGAAGTCTCAAACAGTGGTAAAGGCAACATCTCGAGTTGACAAGTTCTCAAAGTCTGATATAATAGTTTCTCCATCTATTCTCTCTGCTAACTTTTCAAAGTTGGGGGAGCAGGTAAGTTATTCAATCTTCTTTTCAGAGAAACCAATGTGCTACTGTTTCTCAGTTTTAATGCCTGCCATTGAACTAGTACCTATTTTTATTTTCTGAACCAATTCTCAATGTGCAATTTCTAGAAATTGCAGCTGATGAGGATTTTATGCATTATGTCTCTTGATATCACTAGGTGAAAGCGGTTGAATTGGCTGGATGTGATTGGATCCATGTTGATGTGATGGATGGTCGTTTTGTCCCAAATATTACAATTGGACCTCTGGTGGTTGATGCCTTGCGGCCTGTGACAGATCTCCCGCTAGATGTGCATTTGGTAATCTCCATTCTGTACATGTATGTGTTCTGTTCATATTAGATACAATGTGTAACTTTGGTTTTGCATTGTTCATAGATGATTGTAGAACCAGAGCAGCGAGTCCCTGACTTCATCAAGGCTGGGGCAGATATAGTTAGTGTTCATTGTGAGCAATCATCTACCATCCATTTGCATCGTACCATAACCCAGGTGTGTTACTGGAAAAGCTTTCTGGATCTCATTTTCTGTGTGTCATTTTGATAAGTTCTGACAGCGTGACAAGGACTACTTGATTGTTCAATTTGTCAACAAGCTTCTAAGGATTAACTTCACATTATTTATCGGCTGATGCTTTGCAAGATGACCCTCCCCCCCCTTCCACGTCTCTCTTTTTTCACAGGTCGCGAAATAAAACCTTTTATTGTATTTGGAATTTGTTTGATTTCCATGGCACCATAGAAATAAGGCAGGCCACCCTAGCCTTGAACCCCTAACCATCTAACACTCTGGATGTCAGATTGGGACAAATGAACATAAACAATATGCCATTTCCTTGAATCCTGGGAGAAATTGTGGCAGTGATTTGTTCCACCTTTGAGTCTCAGAAGCTGTCTTTTCCTGGGTTGCTAATAACCGCCGGGGGGGGGGGGCGGATAATATGTCTGCACAAAGATATAGTTGACATATTGTTGATCATATGCTTGAATATAACTGATAGCTGCATTCTCTCTCCTAGAAGCACTAGGTGTCAGTTTCAGTTGTGCTACCCCCCGTCAGATGGCAAAGTTTGTCCGATCTGGAAGAGACCTGGAAGATGGAATTATCTATTTTTTTTCCTATAATCCATATTCCAAATATAAGAAAGGGATTACTACTTTGATCTCCTGCGGTTGCTAATGTACAAAGTAAACAAGGAAAGGCTGTAACACCCCCCCCGGGGGGGTATGATGTATGAACTTCTTATATTCCTCATGACTCATATGAGGATATATACGTCTGTAAGAAACATTTATGTTTTTGGAGCCATTCATATTGGAAGAAAAATTGCCACAGTATGGTTTTAGGTCTCCATGTTTCTCCTATAGTTACTCTTGTTACTGATGATCACCTTTAAACATCTAAAGGTAACTCTTGGCCACTTCTTCATCTTGGCCACTTCTTCATCTTGGTATAAGGGATTAAAGCCAGAATGTCACGTTGCATGGCACCAAGACCAGCAAATGTAGTTGATCTTCTAATATGTTCTTTTCTCATTGTCTCTCAAATGCCTGCACTACATGTTCGGAAATGGCCACTATTCCTCCACTGCCCAAAAATCTAGCATAAATATACTTGATTCATTGTCATGATGTACAGTACTCCTAACCTAGTCTGGTTATCTGCCCAAAATAAAAAGTTCCTGATGCATCAATGTCTCATTTTTTCCCCCTTATTTTATGTGTTATCTGGAGTGTCATCCTGCATTCCATTATTATCATTTGTTTAATTCCCACTAATGTTAATTACTTTCTTGTTTAGATCAAGAGCTTGGGAGCAAAAGCTGGAGTCGTGTTGAACCCTGCAACCCCTTTAAGTGCAATTGAGTATGTGCTTGATGGTAAGTCTGCCCCCACTCCCCAAAGGGAAAAAAATTAAAAATTGGGGAACTGTAATGGGAGTCGAACCAAAATTTTCAAATGATGGCCCTTTAAGATTAAGACACCGAAAGATTGTTATGTCAGTGCATTAGATAAGACGACAAGATGATTCACAAGCAATCCTCAATATTTTGGAAATTTGCTGGGTAGGAAAGTATCCTTTCGTCTTGCATTCTCATTTGCCGGACAGGGCTGGAGTTCCTCATTGATTAACCAATTCCCTTCCCTAAAGATCAGAAGTATTGCAAGAGACATGTCTTATGTCATTTAAAGCCTAGAAATGTAGTTGTAATTTCTAACTTTCTAACATGAATAGAAATGCAACCACGTGATACAGTTCTTTATGGAGTGAAGCTGACAAGATTTTTCCCCCCATTCTTCTTTTGTTTTTTTTTTTTTGGGGGGGGGGGGGGGGGAGAACAGTCGTTGATCTGGTCTTGATTATGTCTGTAAACCCTGGCTTTGGTGGGCAAAGCTTCATTGAGAGCCAAGTCAAGAAGACATCAGATCTGCGAAGAATGTGTGCAGAAAAGGTACTTTTGGAATTGCTACACTTGCTTGCTTGCCATTGACACTTGATAGATATTGGATATTTGAATTCTCAGGGGGTTAACCCGTGGATTGAGGTGGATGGTGGAGTTGGTCCTGCAAATGCTTACAAGGTACTGCTGTTAGACTTTGTTATACATAGACTATCATCTTCCGCGGAAAACCGAAATACATTGATATAATCTTCATGCGGAGCATTAAAAGGGATTAGACGACAAACACTTTTTTTGCCTCAGCAAATTCATAATATGATTAAAAATCACATTTGGATTTAATCTGGCAGGTTATTGAGGCTGGAGCAAACGCTATAGTTGCTGGGTCTGCCGTATTTGGAGCAAAGGACTATGCTGAAGGTATAAACTGTTATGTGCATACACTTTTCTATGTCAACAATTGATCGCATTTATAGCATTCTAACTTTTTGCGTTGGAACTTATGCAGCCATAAGAGGGATCAAGACCAGCAAAAGGCCAGAACCTGTTGCAGTCTGAAGTTTTAGTGGTGTAAAATTTTGTTCAAATGCAGGAGGAGCCTGAATCCCATATATTACTTAATCTGTATATTCCTTTCTCACTTTTTTTGCAGATCTTCAGCTTTAGACGAACGAGTTCTATGAACCAATAACTTTGCCAGGAGACCATCAAACCATGTGCACACTCAAAATTTCCTATGTGAAAGAGTGTTGCTTTTGAGTCATGGAAATACTTGTACAAAAGAATTTTTACCTTTTTTTCCCCTGATAAAGGCATGAATTTGACTCTTATGTGTTTAAGCTTTTGGTTCAGCACTCATTGAATGCAAAATTTGCTGGTCCCTTATCACCCAATCTGAGTATATATCCAATATCTAGATTCAATATTGATCCATAACTTTGACCTGATATAAGGCAATCCATTTTTCACTTGACCCTAAATTGACCCTGAATTTGTATGGCCGATACTGGATTGCATTTCTTGACAAGCTGTTTGGACATTGTTGGCGAGCATGAAATGAAATAATGCTAACCCCACAGCTTGAAGGGTTAACAACTATTGCAATCTGATCTAAAACTAACTCAACCTATTTGCCAAGTCTATATCAAATATTACCTTTGGTTTTAGATAATCACCTAGGTCGACTAGAAACATGACTATGCTTGGGGTCTGCTATACTTATAAAGCTAAGATTTTTCTAGTTTCTTATTGTCTGTTTTTCCCCTTTTCTTTGACAGGTAAAAGTTATACATACGGCAGTGCCTTGGATAGCTCATGACGTTCATGGATGAAGGCGGCATCTGGTTATAACGCTCATAGGAATGGATATCTGTAACATATATTGTATGTTGTATTAGGTTTCTCTGTAACGAAGTGATTTGTTCCATCAATTTCCATTCTTCACAATAAGATGGCCTGTATTGGTCGTCTATCTTATAGCAATAAAAGGACAGTTTTTTGTTTTCCTTTTTTTTTTTGTTCTTGAGGGTGAACAGGCAAACCTGAAATTTATTGAGCAAGATTACTTTCTGCGGTGACTGTGTATTTTGATCCCATTGTTCTGTGTACATTTGGCCAGAAGGTCACTGCCATGTTTTTCTAGCCCTCAGAAATATTGAACTTCGCGAGACAGCATTGGAAGCTAAGAATGTCTTCGTGAAGGTGAACAGGCTAAAGTTGAATTTCAGGTTTGGAACATTTTTGGTTTAGGTTTTATCAGTACTTTGCCCCATAAGCTCCTCCAGCAAATGTGTTATGTTCAACACTGCTAATGCAAGTTTTGAGTCACCTAGGTTTAGATTAAGTTGATTTATTTTTTGGATTGGAATTGAGTTGCGTTGTTTTAAGATCAAGTTTGATTAGAAGATAATGAACAAGTCAACTTTACCAAGTCTAGAAGTTGCCGCATACAGGCTACTTTCTACATCACTTGCAACACCTTAAGCAATAGTGCAATACCTTCCAATCAATCTGATCTCATAGGCGAAATATTTTAGCCATTTTTTGAGTCATTTGGATTGAACTGACAAGCTTTATTAGGCCTACAATATCTCCAGGTACAAAAGACAGAATGTTTCTGCACAACTTGCTACAATGTCAAACCAACAATTTCACTAAACCTGAATTCATAACTTGTGGTTTCAGCTCCCTGCAAATTTCTGACTATCAATACAATTATGTACCTCAAATACAAGCACAAAGGTTCTTCAGGGCTGATAACATGAAAGGTTTATTCCACATACAATTACATCGTAGTTGATACAAACATTGTAATACAAACAGCAACCACTTCCTCTAATTCGGACGAACGTAGGGCTATACTCCGGAAGAGGGACCAGCCCTCCAGGTTCACTCAGATAACACTAATTATTTACAAAGCACCACACAAGCCAGAACTAGCAAGCTGAAAAAGGGTTTTATCATCCTATTGTTTGGTTTTATGTGCATAGATCAGAAACACAATCCAAGTAATTCAGACATCTCTCCTGCACACTGGGCATGACCCATGTCTTACGAGCCATTTATCCACACATTTTTGGTGAAATGTATGGCTGCACTGAGGCAAGCTCCTTGCAGTCTCTCCCACTTCAAAATCCTGCACGGCGCCCAGCATTACGATCACAATATATAAAATCACCAACACCTTCATCAATGTGGTACTTGGTTCCCACCAAAATAGGGTTTGCAGAAGATCTAGATATAGAGGCTCTACCCCTGCAAACTCACTGAACACGGGGGGGGAGCCCTTGACTTCAGGTCCGGTCTCTGTGTTAAAGTTTGCTCCATATTAAAACCAGAATGGTTGGCCTGATGCAACCAATTATCTCATAGGAATCCTGACCTGGCCCACTTCATTGATGGGTTGACCACCACATGACTTAAGATCTAATTTGTTAATGAGCCAACCCTAAGCTGGCCCAGCCCATTGCCGACCCCCACTCACCAGCCATTAGAAGGAAAAAGAATAGAATGAAGCTTACCTGCAAACAAATCGTACAGCAAATGTTGTTTGTTGTTTTGCTCATATCCAAGATCACATGGCATGGTAGCTTCTTTAATGACTCCCCAGATAATCCTCTAGGGGCTGCGTCGCCATAGGCATCATAAATGTCATCATAGATGACATTCTCAATGCTTGCCTGCCAGATTGCACAAAAAATTTCAAAAGATTCAATGTCTCACGCAAGTAGACTTGAATTGAAGCAGTGATTTGCACACATCTGTTCTAAATTACAAATGTTGATTTTACTCAAAAAATGAGGGTCATGCAAGATAGCAGACCATTTATCAAGGGCTGCAATATACATAACAGCTGAACATTTTTCACTCTTCATAGTTTAATATGGCCAGGCTCACTTCATTTACTTTGCTCATTTCATCTTATCAGATTTATTCTAGCGTGAAATTTTCCATTGATTCTTGAAATTTCCCAGACAAAAATATTGTGATCACATGCAATGAATAACATATTTTCCTCAGTGAATAAAGAGTAGTGAACAAAATAATTTCTAGTATAGTTTCTCCCATCTCATCGGAAAAATTATTCGCTTCCTTTGATACGTGGCAAATTGGCAAGAAATAGCATGTGTGTACTCCAGAAGCATGCCTCAAAGTACTGTGCTTGCTAGCTTCAGTGGATTAATAGAGAGAATTAAAGATTGACCTGCCAGTAGTATCCAGTTAGTACGGCAGGTGGCAATTGTTCTTCAACAAACCTCCCATGGAGAAGCTCCTCCATGAAATCTGCCTGGAAAAAATCACAGACAAAAGAAAAGCGACTAATGTCAGAGAAATCAATACCTAAGAGATGAAGCCATTCAACAGACAATATGACTAATTAAAAATGATACTGTCGACTAATATAAAGCATAATAGGAGCTTACTCTATTATAAGAATCTGAATACGGATTTATGGAAAAGAATACAAGAATTCACAAAATGCTTTAGACCAATTTTGGCAGATAAAAGAGTCATTTATGGGCAATTTCCAAAGTTGATGCAAAGCACAACGTCTCACCAAGTTTCATCGACCTCTTTTTCTATGTGCTAACAAGGTAATGCACTTTTTTGCAAGAACAAAGTTATGTATGTCTCTGACAATTGATGCAGCCCCCCCCCCCTTTCTTTCTTTCCTCTTTCTCGCAGCTTAGTTTGGTCTACTTTAGTATAAGAAGAAAATCGGACATATAATGGAAGATACGTAACCCCCCCCCCCCCAGGTCTCCTCATTTATTATTGAAAACCATGGACTGTAATCTCATGCCTAGACTATCCCATTAATAGATCTCAACCTGAGTACAAGAAGCTTTTAAGACTTCCACTAACCATAGAAGATGAACTAATTAAACTAACCATGGAAGATGAGCTCAATGAACCGGATTGTTGTGAACACCAATAAGCACGAGAAGCTTCTAAGACTTCCACAGAGAGAACAGCACCTGCAACAGCACCTAGCCCAGCACCTCTTAGGAGACCACTGTCAGAAGCCCTGCCTGCTAAAGCACCACTTACGGCTCCAGTGAAAGCACCCGCTATAAGATAGAACTCAAAGAATGAATCCAACAGCATCAAATACATACTATTGTGCATTATGGCCCTATCTTCATATTCTCTTTTTTTTTGGGGGGGGGGGGAAAAGAAATGTTATAAAAACTCCAGCAATATGCTACGACAAGATTACAATCTTCTCAAAGCTATAGAGTTTATAGCAGACTCATCCACCCAGATGGCATGGATCTGAACAGGGAAGATGACATATCTGAAAAGTATAGATCAGGGCGACCTCATGTACCACTTGTATTTAGCGCACTGTTGTGAACTCAGATTGTCATGGACCAAAACAAAATGTAGCACTAATCTATCTTCTACTTCTATAGCTCTCAAAACTAGGATCCAATTGAAATAGCATCCCCCCAATACAATTTTAGGGATGATGTTGCAAAACTTTGAACCCTAACAATCCCCCCCCCCCCAAAAAAAAAAAAAAAAAAAAAAAAAAAAAAAACAGAGAGACAAGGGGGAAATGCAAAAACAGGATTCCTGGGAACTAGTTCGGTTTGCTTGCAATCTAGAGATTGCCATAACCAAAAGCAAATTGAACCAAGTAATTCTTGTGCATCAAAATACGCACTGCATACTGTTAAGGAAGCATATTAGTCAATCCCTTAGGAAAACTATGAGCGATCAAACTTAAGACAAGCACCAGCAGTCATGTAAGGGGCTCAAAGAACCAACCATCAAAAATAAAGGATGAGTATCCCCAAACAGAAACAAAAAAACAAAAAAAAATAATCCAGTTTTCAACCAAGCTTTCACCTTCCAGCATCTTTTCCTCTAAGCCCAGAAAACATATTCAAGTGTCAAAAAGAAACAAAAAAGAAAACATATTCAAAATAAAAACTTTTCGGCCAATCTAGCTTATCCAGTAAATCAGTCTTTCCAATGCAGAAAATTGGTTAGCTAACTAAATGAGGACAAATGTACAATAGTTCAACATACTTTGCAACCTACACGGGAGCTTCCAGTGGCATCTAGCTGATAAAAAAAAAGGAACGGATAAAAAATACACTTCTATGCTTACTTCTTTTCTCAGTACGGAAGTCCAAGAAACAGCTTGATGCATAAGTATTGCATGCATTAAGCCAACATGGAGGCTGAATTGTTTACATTACACCACAGATTTTTGTGCTTCCAGATTTTTACCTATGATCTAATTCAAGATAAGAAACTTATCTTCTCCACTAGCAAGCAATAGACCTTCAAATTTGAAGCAATAGTTATTTGTGTTTAAAAAATACAATATTCGTGCTTCACACCCTCAAGACTGATAACCATATACTCAACTAAACAGAGAAAGCAATTATAATCATGCATTTAAGTAAAGCAGAGGACTTTCCACAAGAATCAACAGCCTCATAACCTTATTCTGATTATGATCACCAAACACTATTCAACCAGGCTTGATTATGACTCCAATATTCAAACGACTTAATTTTCATCACCACAATTCAGCCAGCAAAACCCCAACCACGTGAATTTTCTTCTCCAACATAAGTAATCAGAAGACTGAACAATGAAAAGGGCCAATAACACTGAAAGAAATGAAGAAAAATACCAAGGGCAAAAATGCCAGTTAGAGCACCAGAAAGGGCACCACCAATTAATTTGGGAATATAATCATAAACCCTAACTTCTCTGTCTTCAAAAGACCCATCACCAAAATCCTCCATTTCTGGGGTTTGTGATTGAGACCTAAGCCTAATCCAGAATTGCCACAAAGCCCAGAACAGTAAAAGGCGTTTATCAGGATTCAGAAGTGAGCTAGAGGTGCAGTGAGCCAGAGGAGCACATTCAATCCACAAGAGAGAAGAACTAAAGGGGTGTTTTAAAAAGCTAATAACTTTGTTAGATCCAATGAAATGAGCATTAAAAGCTCATAAATTTAGGTGTCGGGTTAAAAAGCTGCCCACAACCACAAGAAACCCAAAACCAAAAACAGGGATCACTGGCTACTGGAGGGAGAAAAGAGGCTCCATTGAGTTCAACGGGGTGTGTGCCCTAAAAAGATCTTGGGAAGTTGAAACTTGGAAGTGATAGATAGTGGAGTGGAAATTCAGAGCATATTCCCTTTTGTTTAAGGGTGTTTTTTTTTTTGGGGGGGGGGGGGGGGGGTAGGTTTTGATGCCCTTTTCCTTTTCTTTGTTTTTTTGGTTTTTTTTTTTGGGGGGGGGGGTGTTAACTGTTGAGACTTGGGACGCTGCTGGCATTTTGAAGCAAGGTGGCTCTAAGGTTCCATGAAGAGGTACGCACACACTAATGTCATGGATTCAGCACCATATTCAACAAGCATGGAATGAATTTTTTTAAAAATGTTTATTTGCTTGTGTATGAAGAACCAGGAGCTTCAATGTTTGATTTGATTCGGTGTTTGATTTGATTGGAAGTTTGTTCTTAGTGTATTTTTAACCTTAGATTTGAACGTACATAGGTCGAGACTTTATTTATATCGAATGACTAATAAATTATCATCTTGTTCAATGCGAAATTGAATAAAATGAAAAATATTGTTCTAATAAAGCATGTCGTCCAATACAATACCAAATCACCTTGAAAATAAAAATGAAATCTCCTTAGCTCTAGAAATGAGGCGATATTGACCAGTATCAAAATTTTCTTGCTTCAAAGAAAAATATCAAATTGTTCTTACATTAATTTATATGCAAAAACATGCATATTGACTCCTAGGTTTTATATAGGAGCGTCTCATCTAAAACATATGGTGAGAGACCGTGAACCGGTCACTTTCATAACGACTTCTAATAATTATAGAAGTGACTAAGAATATATTTAGGATGATTGTGATAAAAGTCAACAATCAGTATGGTACCTCTGAATTAAAATGCCACTTCAACATAAATTATTAATCACTTCAAAACTTTTAAAAAAAAAAAAAATCACTCCTAAAGTTCATCTCAACGTAACTCCTATATAAAATAATTTCACCCAAAAAATTATGATTAGCGTAAAATATTGAATGTTGAATATTGAATATATTTCATCCAAAATTGTTTTTATGACCAACAGGGATAGATGAAAGTGGGGAATTAAGACATATATTCCTTATATCACAGAACAATATGATCGATTTCCTTTGCTATTCGACTTGCACGCTTATACGAGGGAATTTTCCCTCCAAATGTTGGTTTTGTTATTATGCCTTTGAAAAATTAAGCTTCAAATTTCACATGAATAATGCCTTTGAACGCCAAATAGACAATCATAATATTAAAGATCACGTTCAAATTAAACCATGTCCCCTTTTATAAACAAAAATATTTCCGTTTGTTTGTTTGAGATACAGCAGTTGGCATAATACAGTTCATGTAACAAAAGATCTTATTCATGAAAACAATCGAACTAGCAGTTTGATATGTCTCTAATGAGATTGAGATATCTAAACATCACTTGATACAAATTGCTCAAGACAAGAACATGATTGATAATTGAAGCATTCCTGATAAATATGGTCCACGATAGCAAAACTCATTCCATCGATAACGATTGTCAATGCATAAACTGTAAATGGTTTGCGGATGACCATCGAAAGACCGCATTTTCAATCAACAGTCTTCCCTCCTAACAGCTCCATCTTTTGGGTACCCCCACCACCCTTACCTGCAAAACAAGCCAGGCAAAATACTCAGTAATTACACTGAGAAGCTATCACGTCGTGAGCGACAGAATTGATCAGTTATGCTACTGTTAAGACAGCTATATAACTCTTGGGGATGAAAAATATGGGCATGGCTTCATTACGTCTTGTCAAAAAAAAAAAAAAAAAAAAATTCACTCTCCAAGTTTTGTTAGATTCCTCAAACTTATGAGCGCCTTAACAGCTTTGAAATTTTCGTCAGCTGGGGAAGTTTTCCAGTCAAAACTATCAAAAAAGATGAAATGAAAGGCAAACACCTAACAGCCTTTGACTAGTGTGAAAGCATGTAACTGACACATGCACAGGGAAACTGAGTCGAGCTCACAGGATAAGAGATATATTGAAGAGTAAAGTTAAATATCACCGATGGCAGTCAGAAGCAAACCAGTCCCAGGAAGCACCATATATGTCATGTCAAAGAATGCATAAAGACTCACAGTTTGATCAATGGGAATCTGCTACTTGAAACTTATGTCTCAGATTTGGAGTATCTGTTTTGCTAACTATTGGTGGTTGAATAAGTACCAGGAAACTCAAGGGGCGTAAACTAGATTGTTGCAATATTCTGCTGGCACAACTTAGAGAAGCCAGGCTGAACCAGGGTGCCTCGGCCCAGCAGAGCTCTAGCAACAATCTTAAACAAGCCAGCCAAGGGTCAGCTCACAGGTAAGTGCCTCAATTCAATCCATGATCCCACCAAAACCAAGCTTGTTGGTGCAGTTTGGCCAAAAAAGGCTCAATCAAGGCCCACTGAATTTTTCTTACTGAATTGCCAAAAAGAAAATGGATAGACCAGCTCAGACTTGGTCTACTGGTCCAAGTTGATTCTATGTAGCCAGGCTGGCTTATGGTGGAATTGGAGATCATTACTTGGAAAATCTTTCAAGTTTGAGAAAGCTAGGAGCCAGAAAAATAGAAGCAAATCACAGTTAAATTCGCTGGTGTTGCATGCAACCAAATCTTGAGGAAGCCAGTATAAAAATAGTCTATATGGCTATACCAGCCTAGCAAACAGATTGATATGATCTTGCAAACCAAAGTGTGGAATGTGACAATTACAGATGACAAACCATATAACACATTGAAATCTCAATGATCTAATACGACACCAGCAGCAGAATTAACAAAATCTGCTAATAACCTAGTGACTATCTATTGACAGATGAACGGAGAGTTCCTAAATGAACAGTAGGATTAAACCAGTGAGGAAACATTGTTACCTGTTTTTCAGGCAGAAAGTCATGCAGGACTCAAAACATAGCCTTTATCACATTCAAAAATCCAGCACGCGCATGGGAGCTTGAAGTAATGGCGATAAATAATCATTGGACTGTTGGCATCAAACCTCAGCAAGGCAGAGGGTGAGGACAACTCAAGAAGTCAAGAGTGGCACATTAAGAATAATCAGTTGCAAGATTGAAGTTAGGGTGCACGTTGCTTGGAATGTCAGTAAGTACAGCGCCACGCTGCTCGTTCTCAAACCAGAGATGACAAGCGACCTTATTTAGCTTTCATATATTGACATCCAATTTCTTAGCTCTAATAATTTATGACATTTACACCTCCGGCATGTGGTTGCAAGATCTGATTATTCCCATCAAGTGTACAAGGACATCATAGATCTGTGCTTTTAGGGGATGATGAGAGTCACCAGCCACAAATTCGTTTACCTCACTTCCAACCTCAACTGAACTGCAGCCAGGAGCCCTGCGGCTACGTATACGACATCTAAGCATCGTTTTCTCATACCAAAGCCCTTTCGCAGCATAAATATTTGACAGAGTGACATCATCACCAACATGCGTAGGCTCCAACTCATGAAGCTGCAGCCGAACTGTTGAACCCGCTTCAATATTATCATGAAGAGAACATGCTCCTAGCAATGTCCTCCATACCACTGCATTTGGCTGAACTTGCATTTGTGAAATAAAATCATGAGCTTCCTCCAAGAGCCCAGCTCTGCAGAGGAGATCTACCATGCAGCCAAGATGAGGAAGTCTAGGCCGTAGTTCATAGTCTTGCACCATGCTTTTGAACTGCCGCTTTCCCTCCTCAACCATCCCTGCATGAGTGCAAGCCATAAGAACTCCTAAGAAGGTGACATCGTTGGGAACCACAAGATGCTTGCATCCCTTGATATTTCCATTTGCTTGTTTCATTTTGGCAAAGAGATCAAGAGCCTCCAGTGATTGTCCATGAAGCGCATGGCCTACAATCATTGAAGTCCACGTAAATACGTCCTTTTGGCTAGAGCTATAAAACAATGTTTGCGCAGCATCGATGTCTCCACATTTGACATACATGTTGACAAGGGCATTGCGAAGGCAGAGATCATCTCTAAGCACATTTTCACGACAAATATAAGAATGAATCCACTCTCCCATAGATAATGCTCCAAGATCAGCACATGCAGTGAGAGCAATGGTCAGCGTAACTTGATCAGGCTCCAAATTGGTCATCAACATCTTCTTGAACATATCTAGGGCTTTGCCTGGCATGTCATTATCAACATAAGCAGTAATCAAAGAAGTCCAACAGATGGCATTTTTGCAGTGTATTTCATCAAACACGCAATAGGCACTATCCACATTCCCCGTTGCCGAGTAAAAGTCTATCAAACATGTTTGGAGAAATATTATGGGCTCAAAACCCAGTTTCTTGGCAGTAGCATGCCCTTGTTGTCCCTCAACAATCAAGGACTGTCGTGTACAAGCCTTGAGAACAAACACAAGCGAGTAGCTGTCCACAGCCGAAGGATTTTGCCTCAGAAGTTCTCTGAAAAATTCAATAGCTCTGGTAAACGAATTCCTCTGGAGATATTGTTTCAAGGTATGGTTTGCTCGGGGTGGTTTGAGCGAAGTCTCAAACTTAGCCTTGGGTTGATTGTTTCTAAGAGAAGATTTAATCACTCTTTGAATTGAAGAGGCCTTTTTCACATTCATCATACTTTTTGATGCTGCACAGATGGTGGAGTGCCTTCAGCCTCTTCAGATGGCATGAAGTAAACCTTCATATATGGATAAGACACTCACACAGATCTGTACAACCATAAAGAAAGACAATTTTATCAAAGGATGTCATACAGATACAGCACACTATCATGAAGCACTAAACAGAACTTCATATGTAGCACTATGCTGTGTTAACCCTAGATTCTTGTGACCTGACCTCCTTCTGCTCTTCCACCAAGTTTATGATTTGAAAGAATAATGTGTTAAAGTTTGGCCTAAACTAGGGAGGGGAGGGGGTTGAGGGAAGGCAAAACTACGTGACAAACACTTAATTGAATAAATATTAAGATATCTACTCTGTCAGTAACCTTCGTTAATTAAGATAACTAGCATAACCCACCAGCAAAGTCAACAGCACACCGACTGTTATTTTTCGCTTATGTAAAAGAACTCAAAATCAGATAAACTCAAACCCCTGTTAGAACCAGATAGGAATCAGCTCTCACCATTCACCAAGTTTCAGGCAACCAGCCAAATTTCCCTTGCTGAGGGAAAGGACATTTAGCAGAAAGTAGAGACATACATCTGAAGGAGATTCCTAGAACAGGCAATTAGGCTCTGTTCTCATGGATGGGATTTTTGGGGTTGGATATTGGAAGGAGCTGGACGGAGTTTGAAGGAGCTTAAGGGAGTCGGAAGGAGTTGGAAGGAATTGGATAAAGTTGAAGGAGCAAGAACCAGTTGGATGGAGTGGGATTTTTGGAGATCCCACCCAAACAGGCCCTTAGTTTGAACCCCCTTAACACATGGGTGTCCCTGAATCAGAACAAAGGCAGCTGCAACCAAGTAATCTCTCCGGGACTTCTCGCATATGAAGGCTTCTCAGCATAGTTGGCCAAAAACAAGGCTTTCCCTCCCAATAGGTGGACATGCGTGCTACTCCAACACTCCCATTCCCATTGTCAAGCAAAAGATGAGCAGCTTAATGTATAAGAATGAAACCTTTCATAGGAATCTAAAAACTTCAACAGGACTCTTAACCATGGCTCAAATGTCAATTGCGATTCGGAAAGGCCCCTCCCTTTCAATCACCAAATACTTGAGAGGTGACTTTCCATCCCTAATTTCTCAGTAAGCCCTAAATAGGACATTGTCTACAGTTGTCTTAGGCAAAAATCCTAGCTTGACTATATCCGCCAGCAACATCAGTACATCATTACGTGCTGAGCTCGGAAATGATCCAATATAATGATGATGTAGGTGAGTACATCAGCCCTCAGACCATGAGCTCTCATATCGGAGATAAACTTGCTTGCTTTAAATGTTCTCCCTCCCTTGCACAGACCATGTATAAGGGCTGTCCATTCAATGTGAATTACAGGAGATCTGTTATTTGCCAAACTGATTTTACACCTCTTGAAAATGTGCATAATTAGTACATTCCAGAAAAAGCTTCAATGCACCATTGACAGACCCAACTCTGCACAGTCCATCAAGCAGCTAATGGATTGTGGAAGCATTAGGGATGATCTCCAACTCGCACATCTCTTTATATATCTTAAGAGCTGCATTTTTATCCCCCTTTTTGTAATGCCCCTTGATTAAAGCTGTGTAGGTGAGAACATCAGGCGAAACCCCTTTGATTATCATCTCTAAATATACTCCCATTGCAGCCTCCATGTTCCCTTCTTGACTGTAACCATCTATGAGGGTAGAGAATGTAATAGCATTGGGCTGTATGCCCTCTTCCATCATTTGAGAGCACAATTTCACAGCTTTCTCCATGTTACCACATTTGCAGTATCCATCTATCAATGAGTTGTATGTCACCAAATTTGCAAGAATCCCATTACTTTTCATCTCCCAAAAAAGATAATCTGCTTCTTTCATTTTACCTGCTTCCAATAGACCCCTTATAAGTATACTATAAGTGAACACATCTGGATAAATATTCAAATTTTCCATCTCCACACGCAAAGTCAGTGCTTCAGAGATGTCCCTAGCCTTACAGAGTGCATCAATCAAACTATTGTATATAAATACATTGAGAGGAACATGAGCCTTGATCATGCAAGGAAAGAAGGCTCTTGCTGTAACCACTTCGCCATATTTGCAAAGAGCATCAATCAAAATCCCAAATGTAACAACATTAGGCTGCAAGTGATGCCTTAAGACTTCCCTATACAACCCTACAGCAGATTTGAGGTCACCCATTTTACAGTGGCCATTCATCAAAGTATTATAGGTATATAAATTGGGAACCATACCAGAGTCTTTCATTGAACTAAATAAGTCCACAGCTTCTGACAACCTACTCTTATTGCACAGACCACGAATCAGAGCCGTAAAGATGACAATGGTTGGTTCAATCCCCTTCCCAACCATTTCATCGAACAAGTTATATGCTTTCTCAATGTCCCCCTCATCACAACAGGCATCAATCACCGTACCATAGGTGATAACATTAGGCACCATTCCCCGAGCAACCACATCATCATAAATTTCCCACATTGAACCACACCTACCAGCCTTGACTAACCCATTCAAAAGCGCATTACATGCCTGCACAGGTGGTAACTCTCCAAGCTTATGATAAACCCAAACAGCTTCATCCACAAGACCCATTTCAGATAATACAATAATTAACGTTCCAAACACATTGCTACTGAATTTAGACCCATCTAAACGATCCAATTCCTTGTAAACAATCGAACATACACGGCGTGGCGCACAGGTTTTTAGCAGTTCCAGAATGAGACCTTTTAACAAACACCTAGCCTCCAAATACCACTTAGCATTGATTAATACAAGGATAATCGCTGAATGAGGGCGGCGGTTCTTTGTCACATTTATCTGACCCGAAACCAAATTGAAGTAGTTTAAAGCTTGCTCAGGGGTTCTGCTATCAAGTATGGTACTTGTGAGCTTAGACATATAATCCCCTGGTGAAGATGATGAACAAAAGGTGGTGCTTAAACATGTTAAGTGTCTCTTGAAACAATCCACAGCTTTCTTTGGTGGGTAAAGTTTCAACATTTTGCCCAGATGAAAGGTTTCGAATACAAAAACCAATGGATAACCAAAAAGATGGACGAAAAATCTAAGATTGCATCATACCCAATTCAGAGTTTTGCATGGCATAGTCAGATAGATGAGAAGGGGGCGTAGAGATTACCTGAAGAAGGATTTGAAGTGGGGAAGAATACCAAACGCTGCGTGGATTGGGAATTTGAACTGGGAATCTGTAAGAGGTGAAAACTGGGATTAAGAACCTGGCAAAACGAGAAAACGGGGGAATTCAACTTAGAAGGGCGAATGATGATGACTATGAGCGGAAGAAGGTATCCAATCCTTGCCAATTTGAACTTGAACCTAGTAGGGCTTACCCCGGACTCAGGGCATTAATGCTAGAAATAAAGTAGGGGGTGTACTCAACTCGAGCCAAGTTGGAGCGCGTCATAATTCGGGACTTGTTAATTTCAGTAAAGTCATGTATATGGTTGATTCGGTCAAGGTGTGTCTGTAATACAAATATAAACTTGATTATTTCAAGTATTTGAGTCTAAATTCTATTTATTTAAGGCTTGAGTTTAAATTTGTCTTCTACGAATTTGATAGAGACTTTTCTTTTTTAATGCTTAGATGGATAATGAGATTTTCAAGTAAATATGAGAGTGTTGGTGAATGTATTTATTTTGTGAAGATAGTAGGCTAGTTGTCAATATTCTTTCATTTATAAGGAGTAAGTTGCTACTATCGATCACATAGATTTTAAGGTTAGGATGCAGGTTTGGATATAAATGGTGCGGCTATTTTACATTTGACTTTACATAAGGAAATGAGAAGGAAAAAAAAATGTTGAATTCAAAAGAAGAGCGTATAAAAGGAGCAAAAAGAAGAGAAATAAATAATTGGATTAAAAGATAAAAGGGGCATTGTGTGTTACTATGATCATGAACAATATTCACTTGTTAAAGCTTTGTATTTACACAAATGTTTAAGCATTAAAATCAAAGAAAGTTTTTCTATTATTTCGATTCATATAATTTATAATATTACTTTCATATGCCATTCGGGTAAGTAATTTTCTTCCATTAATACAAAGCATAAATAGGAAATTTCTTGACACCAAACTTAGATCAAATCAAAGCACATATAATATTTTGTTCATACCAATGATGCAGTGTCTAGTTGGTACTATTATGTTTACTCCACTTTCACTATTTGGGTTTGAATTTGGGTGGAGGAACTTTTTATTGCTATTTATTCGAAATTGAAAGGGGGTGGGCTCAGGCTTAGACCTGCATGGTTCCCCCCCTCCCCATGGACTCATTGGCTCACTAGGGTATCCTATAAGATAATGGCCTAGTAGGTCGTACAAGTTTATCATTGTAAAAAAAAAAATAATATTTTGTTCATATATAATTTATAATATTGCTTTACTATTACATCCTTTGCTAAACTTCTGAAGAAAGATTAACCATGTATATGTCATTACTAAGAGAAGTTAAGGCCGTGTTCAACAGCAGCGTTTTAGGTAGCATTTAGGTTTTGATGAAGTTAGTTAATTTTTGGTGTTCGATAAACTAGTATTTGACTAGTATTTCAAGTAGCGTTTAGCGTTTTAAGCAGCGTTTTTGCAAAGTCAATAGTATTAACGTTTGACAGTTAAAAGTAGCGTTTCATATTTTTAGCCAAAAAATATCATTTAAATATTTTATCTTTGAAAATTATCTATATCCTTTCATGTCAGTTTACATTAATCAGCTAGCATACACATTAGTTTTAAAAACTCATCTAAATAACTATCAGCTAACAGCTAAATTAGAAACGCTATCCACTATCTAAATAGCTATCTGCTATTTAAACCGCTATCCGCTACCTAAACAGCTAATTTTGCCGAACAGAGCCTAGATCAACATTGTTTTACTTAGTATGTGATCTTCTATGGCTATGTCATGCTATACCTCCTCCCCTTTCCCTCTTGGGTATCATTTGCCATACATTAATAATAAGATCTTAGCCAAGTGGTTAAGATTGATATTTTAAGTATATTAGACCTCATGTTCGATTCCCCTTCCTTCTATTATATTATACTGCATTCATAACCCATTTGAACCAAAAAAAAATAAAATTATTTGCCATACGTTGAGGTATTACATTCATAACTCATTTGAACCCAAAAAAAAATCATTTTCCATACATTGAGATATTGCAAGACAACCGTGTATCTAGTGACTTTTACAATACCATTTCTTTTTTTTTTGGTATTTCTAAATTTTTAAAAACTTCTACATATTTTAAACCAATTTACATGTTTTGCGACAATAATTATTATAAATCATTTACATCACCAAATGCAAGATGATAATTTTACAGATAAAATATAAAATAAAAAGACATTATTTATATCACCAAGTACAAGATGGATAATTTTACAGATAATATAAAATAAAAAGACACTAGCTCAAATTACTATCTTCCAACACAAGAAGTACATAAGCCACATTAAAAACAAAAATAAAGACAAAAACAAAAAAGAAGAAAAGAAAATCAAGATTTACGCATAACATTCAAACCCCCACATATACTTCAACACCTTCTCCACTACCACTAGCAGTAGCAAGTGATATAGCCAGTTTTACCCTCAAAGTTATCTTTTATTTACTCTTCTGGACCGGTGATCTCGATCGGTCTGACATTCCTTGGCGAGCTACTCTCCGACCCACACCCCCAGTCGAACGCGCCGGCGCCGGCGAACTTGGGGACGATGACTGTGAGGACACCATTCTCCATGGACCAATTCATCATATCAACCTTGGCATCCTCCGGCAGCCTCATCCGCCATGAGAACCGCCCTCCTCCGCCGCTGATCTTGACGAACCCACCACCCTCCGCCTCCACGCTCACCTCGCTCTTCCCGATTCCGGGCAAATCGGCGACGATGATGTGGGCTTCTGGGATCTCTTTGCACTCCAGCCGGGCTTTGACGTCGCCGGAAGTCTCGATTGAGAGCTCTGAGTAGGGGACTGTGCGTGGAGGAGAGAGAAATGGGAAGGGTGATCGGAAGAAAGGGACGTCTCTGAAGGGTTCAAGCCAGCGGTCCTGTGAGAAGAAGCCGTCCCAGAAGTCTTGGGGAAATGGGGTGAAGGGGGTTGGGCTGTTGGAGTTGTTTCGGGGGACCAGCGACATTGGAGCGTAGGTGTTCGATGAAATGCTAGAGAGAAATGTAGAAGTGATGGGTTTACTCTGGCTGCTGTGTCGAAGATTTTTCAGTGTGTGGCTCTTTATTTGCCTCTGTCGGTTCCGGTGTGTGTAGAAGGGTGGAAGAATCTAGAGGATGTCTGTACATTGGTGGGGCCTACTTTGCTTAGTAGAGGCCGAGGCACAAGCTTGGTGCAGAAATCGTGGCTAGGCAGGTAAAATTTTGGGATTAGATAAATTTTGCATTTAAAGTTCTCTTTTTTAATTCACAATTGCAAGTTTTGCATACAATGAAAATTGTTCTGTCTCACTTGTGTAGAACTTTTATTTTCATAAGCAACAGTAATTGTGTATGTAAAATTTTACCCAAATATGCAAACTTTTGCTTGTAACTATAGACGAGTTGCATAATTCATTCGTAGGAGAGTAGTAAGCTTTTCACTGCTATATAGACAAATTAGTTAGGAAAGGAAAATAAAAATAAAGAACAAACTTTCTACTAGCTCCTACACTTAGCAATCACAATGGATTGAGTCTATTGAGAGTTGAGACCAAGAGTAATAGCTTAAATGGTATCAAAGTTGCTTTCCACTGAGAGATCCGAATTTGAAACATGGGATATGTAATTCCCTAATTGAATTTAGGGGTAATCAATTAGGCCTTAAGCTTGGGTTCTGATTACTATGGCCCACGCTTTATAGTTCATCCTCCCATACGAATTACCATTTCGCTTCCTGTTATAGGAAGTTAGAAACACGATGGAACAGGACCCGACCCCTTCCCCCCAAAAAAAAGGAAAAAACAAAAACAAAATGAAGTAAAGGGTGACTATATGTTGAGATATTTTATTGTAGTAAACTTTTATCCTAGGCTGAGAAATTGCCCAATACGGCAATACGCACTCCTTCACTGATCTAGAAAGTGGATGGAGTCAACTATCATCCTCTTTCATCGTGTGCTAGTGTTGCTAGGACTGGAGCATACCTTTTTTTTTTTTTTTGGATCGTAGGAATAGAGCATACTAGCAGAGAAACGTGACATCCTTTATATCTGGTTACTGTTTCAGTGTTATAACATTCAAATCTGTGCTGTGTAGCTTTAGCTTATGTCAGAATATGGGTACAGTGGATAAGTATACAAGTTGGCTGCTTCAGTCTGGTGGTATATGGTTTAACTGATCCTAGAAAGAATGCCTACACTGGGACTTGTATTGCCTTTGGCATGTTTAGGTTCTTTTTTATGTCTAGACTTGGCTGCTTCTTTCTCATAAAACGTAAATGCTCTTGACGGATATCTTAGTTACTAGAATGTTGGACTAGCTATGTTTCTAATAATGAATTATGGAATGAACTTTTGCCTCCTTCCTCTCGGTTCTGGAGTGACGGCATGCACTGTGAACTACAACAGTAACCACCTTTCCAGAGTGAATGCTGCCAATGCAGGGCTTGGGAGAGTGCTGAATCCAGATTAATACAATGCAGTGGTGATGTGTATTTGATCAGTACGAACATTGCGTCACTTTGATGATGACAGCATTAGGAGCCTATACTGCCGTACACACCACAAGATTCATAATATTGGGAAGCACACTTGGGCCACATTCCAGACAATTATTATGCTGTGGATGTGTTTATGTATATCTCCATCGTCCATGATTGTTTACATGATTAAGAGGCTTTCCACGCAAGTCCTAGCTGAAGTCGTCATCTTTGTTCTCTTTATGTTGTTTGGTTCCTAGTGTTTCACTTTTGCTTTTCCCTTCTAATGGACCTTAACTTTGTACCCATGGGTCTACTTTACCAAAGCTTAAGCCAAAGCAAAAGAAATTACCTGTTCACATGTCAGTCACTACCAGTCAAGCAGCAGGATGGTGACACATGAAATTTCTTAGTGACTAAGTGCCCCCTCTAACCACCTTACTTCTCAAGGAAGCAACAAAAAGCCAGAAAAAAGCTCATTCGATCTTTATCTCAATTATTTGCCCCTGTTTTTCTTTATTTCGCGCCCTGAAACTTGAACATCTTTGTTCATCTCACCGTTCTTCAGCTGATAATTCCTCTGAAAACACAATCTGAAACCGGAACCAGTTATGGATCCTGGGAATGATGCTTCATTGATTGTTTTCTTCGATCTAGAAACAACGAAGCGCCCCTATCGCACGATCATTGAATTTGGGGCAATATTGGTTTGCCCTAGGAAGCTGGTGGAGAAGTCCTGCTATTCAACCTTAGTCCGACCGGCTGATCTCTCCATTATCACCCCTTGTTTTGAAAGCAAAGGCATAACCCGGGACAGCGTTGCCAATGCTCCTTCCTTTGTTGACATCGCTCATGAAGTTTTTGATTTCCTTCATGGTCTGACACTCTGACCATTAGCCTCTTCCACCTTCTTCCTGTTCTGTCTAGATTATATTGTGAAATTTCATGCATTTTGCTCGAAAACTTGGCTCTGTTGCCTAGTATTTTTAATATTTAAAGAGTCCCAAAGTACTTCTGCCTGATTTTTTTAATAATCTTATGTCAAATAAAAAGATATACGGCTGTCTGTATGCTGCATTTTGATTCCTTTACATGGGCACTGTACTTTGAACATAGGTCGGACATGGGCAGGACAGAACATTGACAAGTTTGATTCGGCTAGGATCAAGGAGGCTTTTCAAGAAATCGGTTGGCAACCACCAGAGCCAAAAGGCACCATTGATACCTATCCACTGTTGGAAGAGACCTTTGGAAAAAGAGCTGGTAATATGAAGGTAATTTTTTATTTTCTGAGCGGCAAGTATTTTGAGCAACCATCCCATGGCGTTTTCTGGACAAATCAAAGGTATGTTTTATATTAGGAGCAAGTGTGCAATATTAGAGTATGTCTGTCTAAGTACGAGGAGAGAGCGGAGGAGTATGATCATAGACATAAATATCATCTCAGAATGATTTGTAATTTATACCCGCCACCAATGTGAAGTGTACTTAATGTGATGTTGTATACTAGTGGCAAACTGGCAATACCCTTACTTTTTGGTTTTTGTGCAAAACATCCCCCCCCCCCTTTCCTCTCATCTGTAGGATTCAGCCCATGAATGATATTGTCGTGGGTTTTTTTCCCCATGATAGGCATGAGTTTGTTTTGGGTATTAGGTGGACGGAGGAGGGAGTGTGATGATGTGGAAGGAGCTGATACCCACTTAGGCATTTTGGTCTTTGCATTTGCAGTAGGATCCTAATTAAGCTAATGATGTTAGTTCATAGGTCCTTGCTTAAATCCACTAGGGGTTCATTAAAGAAACTAACTCCCTGTGATGTCAAGGTTTGACAAGGCATTTTAGAGTTCTGTATTCATTGCGGAAGATTTATTCATTTGTTATAAACTTGCAATGTCATAGTTTTTGAACTGTAGCTCATAGACTGTGCAGAGAAACAGCGAATGGCAATTCTGGATGCTAAAAATCATTATAACGGTGAGAATTGGGCGGGCCTGGTACCCTGTTCTAACTTCTGACCCATTTAAAATCTTCGTAATTGCCTGTACATCAAGAGACCTTGAGTACAGTGTATAAAACTCATTTCTGAGGCCTATCTTAGATGCCACTTTGACTTCTTTCATCTATGAATTAAATTATACACTCATAGGCACGAGAAAGTCATGCTGTCCTCAAATTTTGATCTAAAAGTGATGGCTAATTTGTGGTTATGAGAAGGCCATTTCATCTGAGAAATAGGCTTATCTAGGCATATCGCTACATTAGATGCAGCTGATTCTAGCTTGATGCAAAGACTGTAATTATATTGGGAAATGTAATGAATGGGGATTGCAAATGGCAAGATAACTTTCTGCAACCAATGCACTCCCCAAAATACTAAGTTCCAAGGTGAGAAATAGTACTCCATCTTTTGTGAAACGAGCTTGTTTTCAAGATTATAATAGCAGTCAATGGCATGGTAGCAGTTATTTACCATGGTGAATAATTTCAGAGGTGGTCTTTTGGTTGGTTTTGAATTGCCAACTTGTAAAATAGTGGTTTTGGGTTCAAGGCCTTGGTGAAGAATTGTGATCCCTGTCTGTACTTTCAGTCATTGGGAATAAAGTTATTTACATTCACAACCCCCCCCCCCCCCAACAAAAAAAAAAAAAAAGAGAGCTTGCTTTAGGGGGAATGGGATCCTTGCCAGGCTTCTTGTTGTCGTCCTTGTTCAGAAGTGAAAGTTGCGGTATTGTGACAGCATGATTTTAAAATAGCAATAACTCCTCCCATAGGGCAGGAAACAGGAAAATCCTGAACCTTGACTTCTGCTGTGAAAGCCATCCACTTCCTTATCAACAAAAATAAAAGCGACCCACTTAGTAACCCCTGCCCCCTTGCATTAGAGAAGCTACAGATGAAGTCATGCTTCCTGATTACAATTTTGACTATCAAGTGGACATATTTGACGTTTTGGAGTAGCTAACTTTGTTATTTCATTCGATGGAAGGGCACGAGCATCTTGTGGTGGGGTTTCTCTTTTTTCCCTCTGGGTTTCCCTGGACTTTTGCATTTTAAATGATTGCTGGTGGCAGGGGTACAGATTAACTCTCATCAAGAGTGTTCTCTCAGGCATCCCCACTTACTTCCTCTCTCTTTTTCCCTTACCTTCTTCAGTTGCCATTAAGTTAGAAGCAATCCAGAGGAATTTCCTTTGGGGTTCTTTTGGGAGTGATTTCAAGTTTCATCTTGTAAGATGGAACATTGTGAAGCAACCAATGCTTTTAGGAGGGTTCGGTATAAGGGACTTGCGTCTCTTTAACGAGGCCCTTCTTGGTAAGTGGCTGTGGAAATTTATGAATGAAAAGGGCAACTTGTGGAGGAAGGTAGTTACCATCAAAGATGGGGACGATGGATTTGGCTGGGTTCCCTCTGTCGCGAGGGGCTCTTATGGGTATAGTCTTTGGAGACATATCTCCAAAAGTTGGGGGTGATTCTTTCCACATTGTTCCTTTGAGGTAGGAGATGGCTCCTCTATCCTATTTTGGCATGATCGCTGGTGCGGCGACTTTCCTTTGAAAGACTTGTTCCCTAGGCTTTATGTTTTGGCAGGGGACAAGAATGCCTCTATTGCTGAGTATCGGGAGCAGGTTCATGGTAACAGTGTGTGGACACCTGTTTTTGTTCGAGATGGATTCGTTGACGATGATTCCTTGGTCAGCTTTTTCAATAAGCTTAATGAAGCCAAAGTAGGAGAATCTTCAGTTGATAGGGTGCGGTGGGATCTAACCTCTCAGGGGTCCTTCACTGTTAGATCTTTTTATTTGAAAAGTCTTGATGGGAAGTTCCCACCACAGGAGATGCATTCTGAGGGAGGCTTCCCCTGCAATCTCATTTGGAAGTCCTTAGTCCCCTTGAAGGTTTCGTTCTTTGTATGGGAAGCTACACATGGGAACATTCTAACGTGTGACAACTTGCAAAAAGGGGGAAAGTTTTGGTGAATAGATGCTTCATGTGTAAAAGGGGCGGTGAATCTGTGGATCATTTATTGCTTCACTGTCAGGTTGTAAGCATTCTTTGGGGTCTAGCTTTCAGTTGCTTGGGAACGTCCTGGGTTGCTCCTGATTTTATTAGGAACCATCTTTTGGCTTGGAAAGGTTCCTTTGGTAGGAAAGTTAAGAAGAAGAAGAAGGAGGAAGTCATGGTCCTACCTCTTGTCATCTTTTGGAGTATTTGGAGAGAGAGAAATAGAAGAGTTTTTGATAACGTTGAAACTCCTCTCCAGCGTTTGAAAAAGAATTTCATCAAAATTCTCTTCTTTTGGAAGAATGGGAAGTTTAGCTCTTCCTTTATTGATTTGACAGATTGTGTGGATAGTTTATACTTAGGTTGTAAATAGCCTTTGGTACAGTGCTCACTGTGCTTCTGAGCTTCTTTTTTCTTTATTAATATACTACCTTTTCCTTATTCAAAAAAAAAAAAAAAAAGTAAGAGCACCTGATATTTGTATGCCTCCTAGTTCACAAGGAGATATTTTTGAGTCTTGATCAGCATGCAAGTTGACTTATGGATTACTTAGTAATCTGTGTCTTATAATATGCTGCAAAAACGTTGGAAATCTGATGCTGATATCTTACATTCTTTGCTTTTCATCAGTTGGCCTCTCTGGCTTCTTACTTTGAGCTTGGTGAGCAGCCACATAGGTATGGTGAGGGCTATTCCAAACGTTATTCATTCTAACTCTAGTGATTTTGTGAAGAATTACTAGTGATTGATATTTCTTATCACTCATGACGTTAAAATTGGGATTACACCATTACTAGTGATTGATATTTCTTATCATTAATTCATGATGTTAAAATTGGGATTACCATGACTTAATCTTCCATTGGTGCTCAATTTGGCTCAACCGGCACTTCCTGGCTAACTTAAATATTGGTCTCAGCCAATGCCATTTTTCCCAAAAATGAGAGCCTTCCACAAACCCCCTCCCCCCCCCCCCCCCAAAAAAAAAAAAAAAAGACCGTTAATGTTCCAAGAGTTCCCTTTTGTACTGATCTTTGATTCCATCTTCATTGAACTATTGCCGTGATGAACTTCCAGGAGCTTAGCAGATGCCCGCATGGCTCTTCAGGTTTTCAAGAATTGTGGTGCCGTCCTTTTCTTGGTGATTGACTTCAATTTCTTCCCTTGCTGATTCTGATTGTCATTGATAAGAATCACTCATCTCTTTCAGAACTGTCTGGATGAGTTGTCTTAAGACTGCTTTTCTGTTGTTTATATCTGTCTGCATTCTGCAGGAGTCAAAGTTCCCAGACGTTGTTGAAATGACGCCTGGTTTTCTCCGGATGATATATCTATTCCTTCCATAAATGCATCTCTTGCTCCTTTCTATCGGGGAATCCAAAGATTCAGATATTACACAAGGATGTCAGACTAAAGCTTCATTGTGCCCGTATGAGTGTTCGTTATGGGCCCAGGAGCAGCTCACCATTAACCTTCGTGGTCGATGCTCCTGAAAGATTATGTGAAGTTTTGGACTGCTGTAAGTATCAGGCATATAGCTTGTTCAAGCAATCTGGCAGCACTTCTAATTGGAATGATGTAACAACTGTCTATGCAAGAAGAGATACTGTTCGGCTTCGGTAAGTTCCTTTTCACCCTTCAGAATTTACTTTTTAACCAGCCGTTCTTGTTGATTACGAAGATGCCTTTGAATCAAATTTCTCTTAAGTACCCACTTCTAACTGCTATGTGTACGTTAGCAATAGTCAGTATTGGAAGAGGAATGTTACTTTTTTGTGTGGTTCCAATGTC